>PVIJ01011779.1:0-52996 GCA_004024925.1 Scalopus aquaticus
CCCAGCTTAGTGTTTCCGTTCAGGACGTTCTACCTCTGTGCGAAGACGGGCGTGGAGGCGGACGAGTGGATCAAGCTCCTCCGCTGGAAGCTGGTGAGTCCGCACGGCCTCTGGGCGCTGCTGGGCATCCCCACGGACAGCCAGCTGTGTCCAGACCCGGCCTGCCCGCCTGCCGGCTTGGGGACCGTTCTGTTCGCTCCTCCAGGACCTGGAAGGGGTGGAGAAGGGGAGAAGGGGGGTGCGGGCCGCCTAGCGTCTCAGCAGTGCCCTTCGGTCCGGCTTCTCCACCTTCCTTCGAGGCTGAGGGCCAGCCCAGTCTTACTGAAAGGACTTCTGGGGCCAGCAGGTCAGCCAGGGGAAGGCCCGTGGCGGGAAGCCCTTCTCGGTTAGCAGAGACGGAAGGGCCTCCGGGGCTGTCGCTTTCTGGAGGTTAAGGCAGACGCTGGTTTCTTTCACTTGCCTTCTGCGTGCCCCCAGCTTACAAAGGGACAGACACATGCATTTTAGTTTGTGTTTGCAAGTTAGGGAGCCGTTCGCTAAGAACTCGCCCTTAAAGCTCATTCAAGTTTCCTATAAATGCCATCTTGAAACTATTAATGTTTTCCAATACAGACACTTTGGCCAAAAGGCATGCAACTAGCTGATAGAATCCTACCGACTACTTCTCTGGGGTTCTGCTTTGGGTTGCCTCTTCAGTTTCAAATCCAAATAAATGTCACATTCACTTTGAGAGTGTCGCTGCTACAGCGGTGAAACATCAGATTGCCACCTGAAACCGCTGCTCACACAGGAATCATTTTGTTCTCATTTTATAACCACTACAGAAAAGCTAAACTATATCGAATGCACTTTTAGACTTTTCCCTGTGCAAATACATGAGCAGAAAATCGAGTCATTCTCTAGTGCCCCTGACCTGCTCTCGCCACGTAGCAGCCGTCACGCTGCCCGTGGACGCAGCCAGACGCCCTCCTAATTCACGGGGCGACACCGCACCGCAGGAGCCGTTAGGCCTGTCCCCAATCTGTACGGGTTTGGACAACCGCACTGTGTTTCTGCTGAGGGGCCCAGAGCAGCAGCTTAAAACTTGGAGGAAGCAGGATACTCACGGCTGCGGTTTCCTTGCTCGTCAGCATGTCTGTGTGACGTCCCCTGGAGCCAGGCTGCTCCTTCAGACGGCCCCTAACAGCTGTGTCTTTACAGTCCCAGATAAGGAGGCAGCTGGACCACGGGGACGGCGCCACCCGGTCGCAGTCGTTCATCTTCAAGTAGGCTCTCCCGCCAGGAGGCCCCGCCCCGCCGCCCGCGGCCCCTGCCCCGCGGCCGTCGATGGAAGCTGATTTTTCTGGGAAGACCTGTCAAGAGTAGCTGCTGACCCCTCTCGGGACCCGCCGCACCTGCCGACTCAGGAAGCCGCCCTCAGACTGACGGGCGGGCGGGCGGGGTCGCTGGCGGCGCGGGGGGAAGGCTCCTCGCTGTGTTCGCGTGGCAGGGCTGGGGTCGCGCGCCCGCCTGCCATCGGCGAGGGACAGCCCACCCGTGCCCCCCGGCACCGCCCGGTCCACCAGGGCTCAGGCGCGGCCGCCTGTGGGGAGCACCCAGATGGCAAAACCAAGACGGGGCGGCCAGGGCTGCTTTTGGCTTTCACTTTTTAACCTCGCACAGAAAACGAGTTTCCAAAGCTACCATGGGAGATGTTTACAGTATTTATTGTCTTGTGGTCAAAGGCTCGGAAATCGAGGGGCCGCCCGCCCAACGGAAAACCCAAGCCTGCACCCCGGGGTCGGCGGGGCCCCGCTCCAGCTGCCCCTGGCGTCACTGCGGGGCCGTGTCCGGCGCGAGCAGCAGCGCGGGGAGGCGGAGGAAGCGGGGGGCTGTTTAGCGCTCACTGTACCCACAGCGCAGCCCGGGAAGCGCCAAGTCTTTGCCCCAGCGCCCGCCCCCGCGGAGCCGGACGGCGGCCGGGGGAGGCGGCGGCCGCGGCAGGGGCAGGGGCCAGTACCACGCCCGCCGTCCACTCCGCGCTGCCAGTCCGCCCGGCGAGGGAGAACAACAACGCCACGTTCTAGGGCGAAAGTGGGATGGAAACTGGGGCGACGCTGGCGTCCGAGCGCCCCACCCGCCCCTTCCGTCCAGGCCGGCAGCGCGGGCAGCAGGCGAGGGGATGGGCGCGGGGGGAGCCCCTGAAAACGGGGTGCGGCGCTCGGCAGCCGCGGCTCCTGTGAGTAAGTAACATGGGGCGTCGGAAGGCTCGCTCCGTGGGCGCGACTGCGCGATTCCCACCGCGGCCGCCTGCTTGCGGCTGGCCCCGCAGGCCCGGGGCGAAACGCGGCGGCGGAGGGCGCCCGCGGAGCCCCCGTGCGCGGGGCCGGCGTCCCCAGCACGGCGATGTCGCTTCCTTCCCCTTGTGAAATACACGCTCGTATTTATTCTGCCTGCGTTTTGCCGTCTGCGGTGTTTGCTACTGTTTCCGTCTGTGACTGAATCACGGGTCAGTGCCCGAGCCGCGGGGGGACTTGCCTCAGTCACCCCGAGGGGTCGCGGCGGAGCCCGAGCCGCCCTGGCGGCAAAGTGCACCCCGGCGGGCGGCGGGCCGATGGGCGTCGGCGGGCTGGCCGAGCTGCGCGTGGATGGACGCGCTCCCGCCGCCCTGCTGAGCACTGACCGGCCCCGCTGCCTCCCCTGCCGGGCCGAGGGCCCCAGGAGGCTGGCCCAGGGCGCCCGCCGTGGGGTGCACGCAGAGGCGGGGCTGCGGCTGAGGGGCGTGCGGAGCTCGAGGGCTAACCTACTCCCCCCGGGGGCCGTCTGCTGGCAGAGGGGCAGGCTGCCGAGGGCCAACTACCCACCCAGCGTTTGCACAAGTCTCCAGACCAGGGTCCCCCAGAAATGCCACTTGTGGGGACGAACAGCGAATGACATCACCTCCTTTCCACTTTCCGAAGACGCCAAGAAGAGTGCGCGGGCCACAGAGAAGAGAAGCGGCGGCTCGCTGTGTCCCCGTGACGGACCCGTGCGGAATCTGAAAAGGGCACGGGCGACAGCACGCCGGGGTGCCAGTGGAGGTGGGGGACCCCGAGAAGCGCCCCGCAGGAACGCCCCACAAGAACAGACACAGCAGAGGGGGTGATTGTGCTGATTTTACTACTCTCGGGGGCGAGTTTACATTTTCACACAAAGAAGTAAAACAAGCAAAGACATGCGTCCTCCTCACTCCCACGCGGGGCCCAGACCTGCGCGGCCGGGGCGCTGGGCTCCAGGGGCGGGTCCACGCGATCCGCACAGCTCTCAGCACACGGGGGCTGCTCGCGGCGCCCAGACCCCCCGCAAGAGGAGCCCCGAGACGGGAGGCCGCGCGGCCGAGGCAGGCTCCTCCTGGGGGAGGCGGAGGGGCCCTGGGCTGCGGGCGTGGGCGCAGGTCGTGTCTCAGACGGCCGGCCGGACGTGGGGCTCTGGCCACACAGGCGAGCGCCACAGCGAAGCCGCCGTCAGGTCACGACACCTCCACGACCTGCCTCAGTGCCTCGAACAGCGGGGCGAGCTCCTTCTCCAGGCTGACGATGAGCCCTGAAACACACGGAGGAGGTCGGGCCCGGAGGATGTTCTTGGGAAGTTTGACTTCTATTCTCTTGCCAAAATCGTTACTAAAAACGTAAATGAGACCTTTATCCCCCATAACTGAAAGGAAATGTTGTAATACTAAGTAACAAAAAAGCTGGCATTTAAAATGAAGCTATTTTAATCATCGACTACTAAAGGAGATGAATGAAAACTAGACAGATTAGAAGATACAGCATTCCATGCCCTATGCTTTTGTGGGGTGTTAAAAGGAAAACATCTACAACTCACTGTTTCAAATCTGCACTGACTCAGAAATAAACGTAGCCCATTTTGACTAAATAAGGTACATTTTCCCTGAGTTTTAACAAACTTCACCAACAGATAGGCTGTTTTAACCTTGAGCAAAGAAGTAAGTACCAACATATAATCCGCACACTATCAAGTGATGACTTAGTCTGTGGCGACGATTTATCACAATCAAGGTTTAGTTGGCGAAAATCCTGACGCCACTACCGTCCTATGCAATTTATAAAGCACTCGTACCCTGTGTCATTTTTACTACGAAAAAAGGGTCCGGTATTTGACTGCTGACACAGAGAAGAGACCCTGCAGCTCATCAAACCCAACCTCTCCCGTTAAAGACGGATCCTCCAGCGCAGGCCCAGGGCACTGCGGAGACAAGTGTTCAGGCCGTTTGGAAAGAAAAACGGGAAAGGCCAGTTCAGCTCTGACCAGCAGTCGGGTCTGGAGGGGGCTGATCTCATCCCACTTTACCCAACAGGGAGTCCCACCTGCAAAGCCAGCCCCAGGGAGGCCCGCCCGCGAGGGCCCCGCCCCCCACGTCAGGGAGACGGGCCGGGGGCCCCTCTTTCCACGAGCGCTGGCCCCAGCATCAGGGTTTGCAGTGCAGCACCCCGGCCGCAGCTGGGGTGCTATCTTCGCCACGGCGTCCTCATGCCGATTTTGAGCAAACTGCAGCAATCCGAAGGCGACGATACTATCTAATTCTGCTTTCTGGTGTCCAAGGTCACTTACGCGTACACCCTCTGGTCTGAACCAGACCCTGCCCTCTCAAGGCGGGGAAGGGCTCACGGGCTTCCCACGCGGGCGGAAACCAAGCCCAGAGACAAGGCCGCCGAGAGCCGGCAGGAAAGGCGGGGCGCTGCGCCCCCAACCTGGGTTTCTGACTGACTGACTCTGCCGCCTCTCTCTTGCTCGGCTGCTCAGAAGGGCAGTGAGGCCGCAGCCCGGCCCCGGACGCACCTGTGTTGGCGCAGCTGCTGGCTATGAAGCTCACCACCAGCGGCAGACGGTTGAACTGAACCACCTGGGGAGAAAGCAGAGCGGCAGGCACCGCAGAGGCGTCGCGGCCGGCTCTGACAGGCCCGCCTGCGGACCTCGGGGCCTCGGCACGGAGGCCCGCCCTCCTCCCGCCGCCGCGCGGGCTCTGGCGGGCTGCCGCGAGCCGGGAGCCCCCAGCGATGGGGACGCTGAGAAGGCGGGGTCCCCGGCCGGCGTCGCCTCGATTCCTCAGCTCGGAAGCCGGGCGCCAGGGCACTCGCGGGCTCAGTGCCGCCCAAGGGCCCGGGAGGCAGCCCCCCGTCCACTACGCCCCCACGGAAATGCAAACGAGCGACCTCAAAAAGAAGGAAGCTCGGCCACCACCCAGCCTGGCCCGCGAAGGGAGCGCTCGGACCGGCAGTCCCCGCCCCACACAGGGCAGCCCCGACTTGGGGACGCAGCGCTCCTCACGCGCCGGCAGCGGGACCAGCCCGGGAAGCGAGCCGAGGGCAGCGGCAGGGCCTGCTCCCAGAGGAGACGCACCGCGCCCCAGGCTGGCGGCGGCTGGGTCTGGCTACACGACGCCCTCGCCCGAAACCCAGGCCAAGCCGGCCGCGGGGCGGAGACTCGCCTCCCAGGCAGGGCTGCTCCGCGCTGCCCTGGACCGGCTGGGCGCAGCGCCCCCTGGTGGAGCCCGGATGCGCCGCCCCTTCCCCTGCTCCAGGGACTGCTCCACACACCCCAGGGACTCCGCCTTCCTCAAATCCACAGCTGAGAGCCGCGCGCCCGGGGCGCGGGGAGCCCCCGGCCGCTCACCTGGTAGGTGCTGTAGTAACAGATGATGCTCTTGTTCTTGGACAGCCCCAGCTTGCTGCCCTGGTCCGTGGCGAGGGCGAAGGTGGACAGGAAGCTGGGCCTCAGCGCGTGTTCCGGGGCGTTGTCATTGGCCACTGCAGGCAGAAAGGGGCTGAGAGCGCCAGACCGCGGCGCGGGAGCACGCTGGCCGCTGGCCCCCGGGGGAGCCGCGCTGCCCAGGGCGGGTGCGGCTCACGCAGCGCCGCGCCCCTGCTGTCCCGCGGGGGCCACGCGAGCACACCGCGCGCGGAAGGCTCTGGCGCCCGGAGCAGCCTCTGAGCCCCCTGGTTCCCAGGCCCGGGGCCGCGCCCCGCAGCAGGGAAGGGCGGGCGCTGGGCTGGACGCCTCCGCGCGCGGGCAGCGGTGGCCCAGCCCCGCCCCGGCCGCCGCAGCCTGGCCTCCCGCACCGGGCCGCAGGGGCGGAGCCCAGAGAAGCCAGCACCGGGCGGTCCCGGCGGCCGCAGCGCCGCGTCGCTGGGCACGTGCTGCCAGCTGCAAACCAGACGGCGGTCTGCGCCCCAGCAGCGCCCCCGGCGCCCGCCCAGGCCTACCTTTGACGACGGGCACTCCGTCCCTGTCGGACACGACGACCGCGTGCAGGCCCTCCACGCTGGAAGGGAACGCAGGGGTCACGCCGGGGCGCGCCCGCGTCGCGCCGCACTCCCAGCGCCGGGGCCCCCCGACCGCGCACACAAGGGCCCCGGCACGGTGACGGCGCCCGGCGCCCGTGCGGTTCAGCGAGGACCGAAAACGCGCCGGTCTCGGTGAGGCCGCATCGCCGCCGCTGCGCCACCGACGGCCCGCGCCCGCCCGCGCGCCCGCCCGCCCCGGCCCCGGCCCGCCGAGCCCGGCTGCGGCCCCCGTGCTCCTCCTGCGTGCCGCCCGCAGTGAGGGCTGCTCATGTCAACTTTACATACTGAAATCAAATTTTTGAAAACTCGTTTGTCAAAAGCTTTCAAGTGAGAACTGTCACTAAGCTTTGAGAAAACATCCCAACAAAGCCACCCCTCCCCCACGCAAAACAACCGAACCCCCGCGCGGCGCCATCTCCCGCGCCCGCGCTGAGAGCACGTCTGGGCCGGCGCAGCCGCGGAACGAGCCGACTCGGGGCCAGACCCGCCGCGGGAGGCTGCGGCCGGGCGCCCACGCAAGCGCCTCGCGGCTCTGAGCAAGCAGCTCCCTCACAGAGGCGTCTGCGGCGGCGGCACGCCCGAGTCACCCCACAGCGCGCGGCTCCGCGGGCCGGGCTGCCGACGGCTGCAGGGGCTGCGCACGGGCGTGGGGGCCGCCCCGCTCTCCGGCCGCTCCCAGCCTGCCGCGCCCCCACGCCTGGGGCCGGGCGGTGCCCCTCCTTCCGCGGGAGCGCGGCCGCGCAGCCACCTGACTGCCTCCTCAGAAACCAGCATGTTTTAAAAAATAGAATACTACAAAAAAGTTTAGAAATACGTGTGATGACAGTAGCTTCTCTCTTCTTATTTTTACGGTAAAGAATTTAAATGCCGACAAATGCTCCAAAACAGAAGGGAGTAATAACGACTTTCTCTTAGTGGCCTTAAATTCAGACCTAAATGTCCAACAGAGCGGAGATCACTCACACACTTAAAGCACCCACTTAAAAAACTCAGGTCCGAAGTATAAAAGGTGTTTCCAGCCCTTCACAGGGAACAAATAGCACAAACACTTCATAACTGAAAAGCACTACCCTGCACGTGAACAGCTGCCTCACACTGCTAGAAGGAGTAAATCAACATCTATGAAGTAGTGTTCAGAAATCTACTTTAAAGCTTACCAAAAAAAGTGTTTTTATTCCACAAAAGCAACTGTGAGATTAGCATGCAAAGTCATCACACTTACTTTTATTCACAGGATGATGAAATCTTTGGTTATTTCAAGATACAAAAAGTCATGACTGTTCAAGCCTGAAGCTGCTTGGGGTCACCAGCAGACTTTAAAATGCAAACACAAGCGCTGCACGTAACAGAATCAGACAGCGCACAAGGCCGCACCCCAGACGCCCCAAGTGTGACGGGCGCTGCGCGGCTCAGCTCTCAAGCCCGGCGGCCGCGGCCAAACCCCGAACCTCGCGTGGCCTGGCAACACCACGGTGCAGACTCCGCGACGTGGTCTCCCAAGTGCCCAGTACTTTTTCTTCATTCTTTTAGCTCCTGGGGTGCAGTACACCTACTTGCACCCCATGAGATGCACCCGAGAAAGAACACAACGGCCTCAGCCACAAGGAGAACCGCCACCGGGCACCTCTCTCCCTCCTGCTGTGTAAAGAAAACCGCCCTGCTCACTACCCATCATGCGGCCGGCCCTCTGCGTGGGCCCACGTGGCCGGCCCGGCCGGCAGCTCCAGCTCTCACTAGGCCAGGCCCGGAGGCAACGGCACACTGGAGAGCCTGACGCCGCAAGGCGCAGCGGGAACACACTGAGGTTGCCCCTGTAGCTCAGCGCCCGCACCCCAGGCCCCGGCAGCAGGGGAGAGCGAGCGGGCACAGCGAGCGAGGGCGACACACTTCGCTGCCCTTCACCCGCAGAGGCCACGCGAGCGGCTGTGGACAGCAGCTGCGCCGTGCCCGGGCCAGGCGCCCCTCAGTGTCGTGGCTGCCCCCCGAGCGCTTCCCAGCCCACTCCCAATTAGCTTCTGCCTTGTCCTCCGGGGACAGACCACAGGACATTAAGGAAAGACTTCTGAGATAGGATGGGTGATAAAAACCAAATTAACACACACTGGAAAGCAGGCAATGCCGGAAGCGAAAGGCGAGCGAGCGCGAGCAGAGGCGATAGCACCGAGGGCGCGCGGGGCGGGGCGAGCCAGCGGGTGCGGGGCGCAGCGGAGTCCTGGGGGGAGGGGGGCGTCTGAGGGGACGCCGCGAGAGGCTCGGCACCGCAGGGGCGCAGGGGCACCACGCGAGTCTCTCGAAGCACCGGAAGCAGCAAATGTCAAGGGCGAAATGACTCGCGACCAATTTTTCACCAAGAGATAAAGATTCTGAATTCTCAGCATTTCTCCTGCTTCTCGGGAGTCCCACCTTTGGTTCCATTTCTCTCCGTAAAATCAGTGAGAGGTTCTGGTGTTTCCACGGAACAGTGAAAGGTCACAAGACAACTGAACCCCCCCAGAGTCCTATGAGCTCCGGACAGTTCCTGGGTGGTGGGCACAGACGCGGCACGCGCTTCCGTGTCCAGCCAGGACCAGCAGCGCTGGCCCCTCAGGTGCAGAACCAGCTTCTGACTGGACAGGTCCCCAGTACCAGGAAGAGAGGGAAACTGACTCAACCAGGGCGGTAACGGGAAATCAACGTAACAGTGACAGCATCCTTCAAATAGTGATTTCCTCCTGATTGCAGGGGAAACAGCAACTCCGGCCCAGGAGGCCGTCTTAAGTTCTAGGGGTCCCTAATCAAGGTCAAGGCACAAACCAACAAGCAAAACACAACCAAAAACTCAGGCAAAAATCCAAATTTTTCCTCATACCTACGAAAGGAAATGCACATGTGACGTCATTTTCAACTCCCAACAGGCCCGGGGCGCTCACTGTGCATCGGGGACAGACTAACAGGTGTCAGCTTACAGAGCTTTAATTCTGCTACTGACCAAGTCCAGAGTCACTTAAATATTGAAAACGAAGTTTGCCGACCTCAACATGAAACTAACTGATAAAGGGTCCACTGGGGCTCGGGTGCACACAAAAGCAAGCTTTGCAGCTCCTCGAGTATGAACTGCTCAGTCTGGCGTTTTCGGGTTACATGACTTAGCAGCTAGGTCTTGAAAGCAGCATTAAAGGTAAAAGGAAGCTCTCAGTTTCCCCATTAAAATTACTCTTTTTCAAATTATAATCCAGTAAACTTCTGACACCGTATCAGAAAGAATTCCAAAGAGGCAAGACACCTGAGTTCCAGCCCCTGGCAAACGCCAGCAGCTTAGCTTAGCCAAGTCACGTGCTTTCTCTGGGCCTCAAGTACTAATGTGCAAACTCAAAGGGTATCAACTGTGCTAGAGTTATGTCAGGGGAACAGCATAGCGCACACACATTCTACCCTAAAGTAGAAACAAAACATGGGGCCTCCCTGGGGCGCAGGGGTTGAGTCTCAGCCTATGGAGCTATCACAGCCACTGCAGCACAAGTTCAATCCCCAGCCAGGGAGCTTCCCACAGGGCACAGCAGACCTCCCCTGTCTCCCCGCTGCTCCCCTCAGCAGTATACTTCAGTGGATCCACCTGGTCTGCTCCCCACTCTGTCTCTGGGGAATCCTCTCAGCACCCCCACACCTCTGGCCTGCACCCCAGTTCTTGTGTGCATAAATAAGTAAATCTTAAAAAAAAAAATTACATAACATTAACATGTTCAAAGAATTTAACAACATAGCACAATTTTTTACCTTGGTAACTTTTTATAGAGAAATCGCTTTAGATCCTGAAAGAGAATGTAAAAAAAAAAAACACGTTATAGTAACACACCTTCTACTGGTTGTCCAGATGCTGTCTTATCTGCGTTTTACAACCTTCATACATTTTCTTTTTCTGACCTTTGTATTTACTAGTTGTGTCTGGGGCAAGTCGGCTGACATTTTTCTTTGAGCCTCAGCCTCACTGTTTACGAGTGGGGATAATCACAGAATGTGTGCCGTGAGACAGTGCTGAAGTGGAGGGGAGGTGTGTAAAGGGGTTTGCATAACCAGAAACGGGAAACACAAAACATGCTGGCTGCCGAATTAGTGCACACTTCTCAGATTAATCCTCTGGCTACTGTGTTCACTTTGAGAACATTACGAACATCTTTTATGTCCTCCACCTCGACAGATATTTTCAACATAAATTAAACGTGCCTGGGTAAGCGGATTAATTGTCCTGAAACTCGGTTCCCTCATATGACTAGAGATAAATGACAACGCGTGTCTAGGACAGAACATAAAAGACTAAAGAAAGCAAGACATTTATTCTTTCCCTTTATACGCACTCATCTAGGGGATCTCACCCACAGCCCAGGTACCAATTACGAGCTCTGCACAGAAAAGCCACATACCTGTTTTGAATCTAGAATCCTATTTTCCAACCATGAGTGCTCCATCTTATTTCATGTTAGCTCCAGCTTACTTCTGCTTAACATCTTAAACACGCGTACAAAATTCAACCCATGTTTTCTCTGAAGCCCTACTTCCTCCAATCTCTTGTTGCCAGTAGTGGCCCTCCCAAGCCTGACATCCAGGTTTGAAACCCCGAGTAACTTTTAGGCTTAACCTCACACTTGTCCCTTTCAATTCCTTGTGAAGTCAGATGTTTTAAAGGGGTCCCTTCCCAGATCTTCTTTTCAACTGATGTGGTTCGGGTCCACTTTATCAGCGACCACGCTAGTCCCCATGCGGCACGGCGGTCTCCCTTTTCTGTTCCAGATGTTTCCACAGGGACCAATGCCCGAATCATTCTCCTTCGCTAAAGCCATAATTGCACTGATTCTCAACTCTGCTTACAGAGAACACTCTGAAGCTTAAAGAAAATCACTTAAGCGTGGGCTGGAGGTACTCCATTCTTTAGATATTTGGTGTTCTACAATATAGAGTGCAAGGTGTGCAACTAATTCTACCTGTTTTCCCTACCATCCCTCTTACATGCCCTCAGCTCCAGTTTCAAATGGGCGTCTCACAGCCCCTCCACATTTAGAGGAGCTACTCACTGTTTAGAGATAATCACCCAACACTCCAAGTATCGGCTTTTCTGAGAAAAATCAAATGTAATCGCTCTCTCTCTTGAATCTGCACACAACAGTGCGGCCTATCTATAATCACTTCCGCTAAACTGTAAAAAGCCCTCGGAAGACGAATCACGCCTTAATCACTCACTACACCCACATCCACAAGGCTAACAATCAATAGATTTGTAGTGATTTGATTATGTCTGGAGAATAATGCCTCAAAAACATAATGCAAGACCCCAAAATAGGGCAGTAAAAGCAACAGGAAGTGGGTAAATGCGGAAACGCACACCTCAGCAAGCTAAACAGGAAAATCAAATCCACATTAATGTCGATGACTGTCTCAGCGCAGTGAAGAGTCTGGCCCTGAAGTCATATGCCTGGGTTGGTATGGCAACCCCCCAATCTACTGAAGCAAGTTTCTTCAATTTTCTATGCCTCGGTTTGCTCATATATAACACGGATAACAGTACTGACCTAAAGGCCTCCCCGGTGGCGCAGTGGTTGAGCGCTGTGCTGTGGAGCTATCGGGAGTGGCCACGCAAATTCAACACCCAGCCGGGCAGATTCCCACATGGCACCGCAGACCTCTTCTGCCTCGCCCGCTGCTCCCCTCAGCAGTGTGTTCCCGTCAATCTGCCTGCTCTGCTCCCCACTCTGCCTCTGGTGAACCCTCTTGCCACCCCAAGCCTCTGGCCTGCACCTCAGCTTGTGTGCATAAATAAATCTTAAAAAAAAAAAAGCAGTACTGACCTAGTAAGAACTGTTGTAAAAATTAAATGAGTATGTACGTTTTGATGAACTATTAAGGCAACAGTATGAAGAAACAAATTTGGGAACTAAGAATTGCAATTTCAGGGGAAAACGGAGTCAGTGTAAACCTGAACAATCCTCCCCAAATGACTGTGCCAGCTACAGCATTTATAGGTCTTAACTGGCAATCTCCAATAGCAATTGGGGCAGTTATGAGGGTGGTCATTCACGCCAGAAGTGCGCACCCAGTGTGCGGGTTCTCAAAACGCCTGTCTGTCATCAGCTTCCATGAGATGCATGTAAGCTGCGCTTCGCTCATGGCCGCTGCGGGCCCATTTTCGTTTCTTTTTGTCCCCTATTTCTAGAGGAACGCTTACAAGGCTACCTGGCGTGCCTATGTGAAATAGCAGAATATGAAACACAAGCGTCAGCAGCGTTAATGTTCTGCTGTTTCTAATAACTAGTACCCTCAGCTCGATTTTAGCTTTTTAGGAAACTGAGACTTCGGCTTCCACTGCGGCGCCTAAAAAAGCACCACGACAGTTAGAAATCATGTCACGTTCCTACAAGCAACCGGAGACACCGCGGCTGCTGGCAGGGCACCGGCGCACGGGAACGAGCCATCGTTCAGACACGCGGGGCTCCTTCACGCCCGCCAAACTGGGGCACCCAGTGTCCCGCACGGCCCCTCCGGACAGGACTCAGGACATCGCCCCTCCACTCCCGCGGGCCTCTCCCCCGACCCGGAGAAACGGGCGGGTGGGAGGGGCCGACACGAAGCCGCCCGTCCCGGGCGCCGCCGCACCCCGCCTCGCCGCGCCCCGCGGGGCCGACTCACATCCGCCATGGCGCCGGTCCTCAGGCCCGCGGTCCGCGCCTGGAAGACAAGACCCGTGAGCCCCGCTCCGCGGCCTCCTCCCGCGCCCCCGCCTCGCCCACCGCCCGCCCCGGCGTCCGCGACCCGCGGCCCGGCGACGAGGCCCGGAGATACCTCCCAGCAGCCACAGCAGGCCCGCGGAAGCCGCCGTCACATGACTCGCACAGCGGGCGCTCGGCGCACTTCCGGCGCGTAGCTCGCCGCTAAGGCGGGACTTCCGGGAGGAGCGCCAGAAGGCAGCAGGAGGCCCCGCCCAGGGCCTCGGCGCCCCGCTGGGTCGGCACCGCCCCTGACGCAAAGCCCGCCTTCCGCAGCTGCTTCCTGCGCCTGCGCAGGCGTTAGACGTTAGGCGGTGACCTCATTTTGGGTGGACGCGCGACGTCGGCTGGCGCCAAGAGCCGACGCGTCCTCGCGAGATTTAGCGCGAGGGGGACGCTCGGCGGACTCCCCGCTGTTACCGCCGGCCCCTGCGGCGCCCGGCGCGACCCCGTCCGGGGCCCCGCCACCGCCCTGCCCGGCCCGCGTCCTGCGGGATCCCACGTGCGGGGGCCCGTCACAGCCCCGGGCTTGCGCCCCGCGTCGGAAACCAGGGGTCAGGGAGGTGGGGGCGCGGGGACGGCTCGCCCGGGGCGCGCTGGGAGGACACCGCGCCGACATGCGGGGGCAGGGCCCGGGCTGACCCGCGGGTGGCGGGGAGGCTCGCCCGATGTTAGCGGGGCCCCAGGCACCCCGCAAACCCCCCGTCCACGGCGGGCCGCTCTGAGGGTCACCTCTTCTGCTTGTTTGCGCCCTTTGCTCTCGCAGCCTCGGGGACGCTCCGCCGGACACTTCTTCCCGGGCTCCTCAGATGACCGCGTTGCGCCTTCTCGCCTCCAGCATCCTGAGCGTGCGAGCCCGAGAGCTGCACCTTTCCTGAATTCTGGGGTCACATTTTCAGCTGCTCGTTGGATGTTGGATGCTTTTATATACTTGTCTGCCGTCAGCTCTAACTCGCGAGCTCGAACAGCGCGAACAACCTGTCTCCTGCTGTCAGTTTCGTGGTTCTGCGCGCACACACGGCCCTTTCACTTCAGGGTTCAGATGTTCTTGTTTTATTACAAACAGCAAACTAGTAAACAATATAGTTAATAAACATACACAGAGGATTAAATTGCAAAAGCAACTTTGTGCTTTTAGCTTACATTTCTCTTAGCTTTTGTGCACAGCAGACATGGCTCAGTTCTTTTTAAATTCTGCTTTTCTATCCAAAAAATCAGCAAGCATCTGGGTTTCAGCTGGCTCTACTCTATGTGACAATTCCAGTTAGTGTTCAAACTCTCGGCAAGGAGTTTTGCTGATTCTCCAGCATACAAAATCGACAATTTTATCACTTAGACTTAGTCAGGTTGGAAAATATCTTGCTAATTTTGATTCTGGCTGTTGTGTGGAATACAGTTATGCAAGGTCATGCAACAACTTTCTCTTCTGGACTACCAGCCATTGTCATGAAAATACAGCTAGACAAATTGTAAATTCTGTCTGGAACCTATTAAAATCCTACTTTTCCATTAGCCAGCTGACTCCATGACAACAATTCTTTCAACTTCTCTTCCTTCTTTCTAAGCTTCTGCTTACCATTCTTTGCCCCACTTTACAAAGACAAGCTGCCTATCTGATGAGGATGCAAGCCGTAGCATCACGCCACCAGTATCACAAATCACCTGCATTTGTATACGTGCTCTGCCCAATCTTTCCTGGAAATTATTCTCAGGAAAATGTCTCCACGTTTGCAATGGTTAATGTATCCTCTGGATAGATCGGGCACTTAATGTTATTACCTCTGTTTTTCTCTGTCTTTACTCTCACTTTCTACTTGCTCCTTTCCATCAGAATAAAAAAAAAATAGCAAGGTCTCTCATGTAATAAATAACAATTGAAAAAGTAAAAGCCTCCTTTAGAAACCTTACCCTTTTCCAGTGACCACTCTTCTTTGCTCTTTTGAATACCCAAATTTTGGCAGTGATTCTAATTGCTGCCTCTGTATATTCCAAATTCCATCCATCAAAGAATTCTTTTGACTCAAACTCCTGGGTATCTCTCAAAGTCAAAATGCCTCAAAATGTCTACTCTGGTCTAAGTCACGCATATCTCATGTAACTCTCCTACTTTCTATAGCATCTAAGACATTTCAATGAAACTCATGTAACTCTCCCCTTAAAAATCTCGTTTTCTGTTTAAAGTCCATTATCACCATGGTTTCTATATGCGCTGCTGGGATCTCGCTGACTTACCCAGTCTTTGTGCTGTGATCATACAAGCTTGTTTTCATTCCTGTGAAGTTCTACGACTTCATCAATTTAACACTGCACCTGAAATATTTCCCAAACTTTGACCTCACTCCTACTTACCCCACCTTTGGAGTCAGCTTGAACTCACCTGAGAAACCCTCCCTCATGCTGCATCAGGGCCATCTTAAGATACATGCTCTCCCGAGTGATCGCCTTAGATCGTCTGACCATGTAATTTCTTTGCAGCCTTCCTCGTAATTATCCTTATTTACTTGACACTGACTTTCTGACAGACGTAAGCTGCACGAGGACCGTTGTCTTGTTCACGTTCATGCATTTGTTGAATGGCCGAATTAATGAAAAGGGAGTATCAAGAATATAAAACATGATAAAAACATACTCTTTACAGTGAGAACAGACCTTTTTATTCATATATTGGGATAAACTGCAGAGAATGAAAGACAGAAAATCATCAATCATTCAGCAGAAGACTCATTAAAAATCGAATGCATTTTAAGAGTTCTCACAGAAAATTTTATTATGTATGTCTGATACAGCATTTTACAAATCAGACATTTTTAAATCTAATCATATAATCTTGAGTGCACTATAGACCAATAAAATAAGACCTTTACCAAATTTATTTCATTTATACAAGGCTTCCATTAAAATACCATCACACCTTGAGAATTACCGGCAGCTCTTATAAACACACATGATTTAAACTTTAAATGGAAAGTCTATGTTGCAATCTAAAACCAAAACAAAAATAGGTAAGAAGCATTTCTTAATATAAATAAATGACAAAGTAACGCTGACGTGTGAGATTCTCGTCATTAGCGGAGCCTTACAACTCAAAAACAATTCATTTTAAAGCTGATGCTTAATACACTCTGGTGTCACCGAGACACTTCTCATTCGGTGCTGCTCTTAAGTGGCCGAGTAGAGTGCCGGGAACCTCCCGGCCGCTGTCGCAAAGCAGGGAGACTTGTCACCTTCATACCGACGGCCTCTGCCACGCAGCTACTAAGACCCCTCGACAGCCAGTGATCACAGTTTTAATGATAACCTACAAAACTAAGACTTTTCAAGAAACACTTCTTACCCCTACATATCTCCAGGTTATATATAGAAAGATACAATTCCATTTGAATCGTGGGCCTTACCCTAGGAGTCTGTTTCAAAATAGGAGAAAAATCAACAAAGAATACACCAATGAGATTTCATGGGCTGATTTTCAAAGTTAGAAATATTCACTGCTAATGGAAGCCCTGCTCTGTGCAAACAGTGTAGTATATATTAAACAATCACTTTTGAGGTATTAGCTGGAAAAATGTACATATATACAGCTATACATGGACAGACACACCCACAGGATATTCACAAATCTATTGGCCCGCAAACCAGCAGATAATCAAATGAAAGGGAATCACATACCAACAGGAAAAAATTTACATACAGAGAATTTACAAAAAATGTGGTTACATAATCCTTAATATAAGGAGTATGCTCTGAATTAATGCTTTGAGGCAAAATGTTTCGTTATATGAAAGTGTCTATTTAACGGTAATGAAGCCAAAGGCAACATCTCAATTCTAGGACTGTGTTGCCTGTCAGATTATTAAAGGGATGCGCAAGAATTCCTCAAGATCCTCATTCTACCCGCTCTTCCTTTGCAAAGAAAGAAGTTAAAATAATGAGGGTGGGTTTAATAACAGGCGACTCTTCTTTTTTCATTGGTTTATAGTGAATTTCATCTAGGTCATGGTCTAAGTTGCCAAATGTCACCGTTTTCAGCTATGTCCTAAAGGTTACGCTTCAGATAAGCCACAATGAATGTCCACTGAGAGACAGAAACACACGTACTGCTGACCGGCTGCAAGTGGAGAAGCTAAATAAACGCATGCATCCCCTTGAACGACTTATTCTCTTGACATAATACTTGACCAGGAGGTGGCACATGAGGAAAGATGGTCCTCAGGCCTGAAGAAGAGCTACGAGACGGCCGGCCACAGGGCAGGCGGGCTTTTCTGTCACTGCGAAGGGGATTGTTAGACCACAGCTGCAGCCACAAACACTGCAGATCAGCAACAGGGGAATCGACAGGAAAACCGTTTCTCTCAGGAACTATTTTACATACGAGTGTCACTGAAGATTTAGTAGGAACAAAACTGAAGCAGAAAAGTCGACTTAGAGTAAAGCGCTGGACTAGTAGGTTTCCGTCCCTGCCAGCGCTTGAGGAGGCGCCAAAGCAGACGCGGCTGGAGCAGTGGCAGAGACGCGCCTCGGAACTTGCCATTCTCAGCCACACCCACGAACTCATGAACGAGGAAGTTCCGCTCACGCAACAGGAATTTATTTAAGCATTCAGATGTAACCTGTTCCCGAAAGACAATGTTTTCACTGATTGGATGAATTATAACTTGGAATTTCTCATTGTGGAGAAGTCAATTCCCAGATTGGACCGAAATAAGCTATGAAACTTACCAATGACTAGCACCAATCAATTTGAGAACTAAAGGATCGAAAGGGCAGGAGGAAAGATGCCATTTACTAGCCCCCACAAGGACGACAGTTTGTAAAAAAATACAAACGGAAAGAATTCATAAGTGATGGCTGCCCAGGTTCTAGAACGCCCCTTAGAGGAGCGGGCGAAGGCATACGAAGATGAGGGCTCGTAGGCCATGGTTAAAATGAAAAGTAGAAGCTATGGGTTGAAATCGCCAAGCTCTCTGGCCAAAATAGGAGGGCGCATGTTGGAATTTTTATTATAAGAGCAGCAAGCATGGGAATCTCACATCTCCAGCCAGTGTTCCCTGTGGAATGAATCCAGAACTCTGAGGCACTTGGTGGTGCCTTCACTGCGTGACAGAGGGGACATTCGTCTACTTTGTGTGAGGTCGCGTGACAGGCACTCGGTCAGTCATTTCCCACAGCTGCTTGAAGCTTTATTTTATCAAACACATTTCCCTGAACATTTTATGAAACGTAATGGAATGCAGCAAAGCAGCTGGAATATAATACTGTCAAAGCAAGTAAGACGTCATAATGTTTAACCTCACTTCACTTGGTGACGTCATCTGGCTGCTTAACGTCAGAATTAAGGGCTAGGACTCAGCCAACAAGCATTCAGTTCATGTAGGCATCAGCCACGAGAGTGCACATTTCCAGTTAAAAGTGGAGAAATAAGTGGATGAAAAATTTCATGTACATTTTCTTAGGTTTTGACGCATATCAACTTTTGAATTTAGAATGCCGTGAGCTTATTTAAAAAAAAAACAACCCACTATCCAGGCTCAAGAAAATATTTAAAATGATATTTTAAGGACTGCTGCTTTTTATGATCAAATTGTTAAGAGGACGTTGGTTACGTTTCCGGTTTCCCTAGAGCAGTATGTGGTCTAGTATGCCCTACTGATTCAGTCGGCATTTCTACCGATTCACCTGGAATGGGATACAAGAGAACATTTTAAAAAGAAGGGTTTATTCAACAGATGCGATAAATTAACCACAGTCACAGAAAAATCATTCAAAGAATAGAGCTGAGCTAACTACGATTCTGTCCCATACATGTTAAAAAAAAAAAAAAAAACCACCAAAGATGTGTTCGTGTTCCAGTAAATGAGTCTGAAGTCAAATCATTAAATATTATGTCAAATCATTAAAACTCTTAAACATAGAAGACTTAGAGATCAAATCGTTTCATACTCAATATGCTGGCACTAAAAACTTCAACTTCCAGATGAGCTTTCTAATGTCTATTATGGGTTTGATTACAAGGGGCTTATGCCTTGAGGAGCAAGGAAGGGCATGACTCAATGGGAAGGGGGCTTGGGCGCAGGCTTCTGGAAGGCGAACTTGCTGGAAACCACTGCCTGCTCCCGTGTCGGCCGCCCAGCTGGTGCTTCTGCCAGGTTGGCCTGCGGCCTTCGGCTCATGGGTTGGCAAATTGGCGATCAGGTTAAAAGGCACAAGCTTCATTTTAGTAGTAATTTTTCTTTTTATCTGTAGAGGAACCCATTTAGTTTTGGAAGCTGCTTAAATGACCCCTATGAAGAAAATGCAAATTTCCATGGGGAGAAAGCCGACAGGCTAGCTTCTTCATATGATTCAGCAGCCTTTAAAGACATAGATAGGATCATTTGGGGGCCTTTTAATGATCAGAACTGCATATGGCACAACTGCCGTTGCCTGTCGAAGGCCCTTTTTGTTTCACATTTATATAACCGTTTCTCCCTATTTTCCTTAAACTCTATCAGTATAGCATTTCATCTCTATGCATGGCTTAGCAATTCACAAAACTAAATAAATAGTAAACTGATTCTATACACCAGTTCATTTATCTCAATATATATTTTGGAATATAATGGCAATATTAAAAATATCAATTCCCTCTAAGCGGATAATGCTACAAGATTTTATACAAAGACAGCTTTTGTTTTTTCTCTTTGAAAAAGGTTCATTGCTTAAACTCTACACATTTGATATCCAACAAGGGAGACGTAATTTTGTCCTAGAACACTGCTTCCATCAATTTAAACTTAAATGTCTCATGGAGCTGGTCACTAAAAAAAACTAAATAAAAAGACAATAGCCTATCTCCACACAAAATGACCTTTCTGTCTGCATTTACAAGACAAGGGAAAAGTGGAGAATCACCAAAACTGGGAACCAGACAGGCGTGACAATGCTTTCTGGAGACATTTGGAGACAGGGATCATAGAAGTCTTTCAAGTGGGGAAAAAAACTGCAGAAGCATAATTAAAATATTATTTCTAGTTTTCAGTTTCTGACTCTTTAAAGGAGCCAGGTCATTAAATAATCCACGATTTCAGGGACCAACCATTCAGTTCTGTTTGGAACATCCAATCTTTTCCTTCCACTGTCATGATGAAACTAAACTTACAGAAAAAATGCAGGCACGCTAACAGGCACCGGCAGCGCGTCAGCCGCCCCTGTAGATGCTGGTGAGTCGCTCCAGCTCCTTGCAGCTGTCCATGCTGAGCGCGTCGGCCTTGCGGCGCAGACGCTCGTCCCGGTACACCTTGGCCGCGTACAGCATGTCCGTCTCTGCCAACACACAAAGGGAGTTTCTAGTGAGGCGCGGCTAGAGCTCCTAGCTGTTCAGATGATGCTTTGCCAGAGCTCTTTGATACGCTTCTAATTGACTTTTTTAATGGAAGAAATCCAAGTCCTGCGCCTAAAAGCTATTTAGCAAGTCTAGCATGGAAGGCAGAGGGAAAGAAGGACAGAGTGCCTCAGCCCACCCCCTGCGGGCTGGGCCCCCACTGAAGCTCAGGCAATGCAGGCTCGTCTCGGCCGAGCCTCGGCTGGCCCATGCTGCCTGCTCTGTTCGCGGTGGGGTTTGCTGTGAGCTTCTCTTGAGTTTCCAGATTGGTGAATTATGCCAAGACTAATGGAGAATAATTTTTAATCTTGTTCTGAGGTTGCTTCAATTAAAAAAGAGATACACTGACTGCAGGGACAGGCGGAGAGGAAGCTTGCAGGGTGCCTCGTGGGCTAGCCCCAGCGGCTCCGGCCCCCACGCGGCAGCGCCACTGAGGGAAACAAGAGCCCGGTGGTCGGGTGTTCTTCAGGGGCCCTCCTGGACCGTCTCTCGGCCAGCTCAGCGGTTGAGCAACACTCCAAAAAGACAAGGGCACGTGGTCCCCCTGGGGCGCGGGGTCAGTCTCAGCCTGTGGAGCTGTCGCAGCCGCTGCGGCGCGAGTTCGATCCCCGGCCAGGGAGCTTCCCACAGGGCGCAGCAGACCCCTCCTGTCTCCCCGCCACCCCCTCAGCAGTGGATTTCAGCGGATCTGCCTGTTCTGCTCCCCGCTCTGTCTCTGGGGAACCCTCTCACTCCCCACACCTCTGGCCTGCACCCCAGCTTGTGTGCAAAAATAAATAAAATCTTTACAATAAGTAAATAAATAAAAATAAAAGTGGTGCTGTGGTTTAGTTTCAGGGTTTTAGTCACCCTTAGAGTCACATAAAATAATGACGCATGTTTCAATGGACATCTCGACTACGATGACATTTGGTAGCAGTTAGTTATCAGCCACTTATTCAGCGACAACAATGCCGCGAAGTTCTTGTTACGAGCCGAATACTGTGCAGAGGCCATATGTACATGAGAGCATATTGTTGCGCTTACGAGCCAAGCTCCAGGGTGTGCCAGGGAATCCTAGGACATTAACCGAGAAGGAAGTCGTCAAACATGTGGTGAACTTACTTTGTTGTCTTTCTTTCCAGCAGTTATTTCGAATGTTAGTCACGTAGTCCTCTTCCACACTCTTTTCCACCTTTTGTAATAACATTCCTTTATATTCATTTTTAAAGTCCTTGTTGACATAATAAACGACACCCAAGTTTTCTGTTTGCATTTTAATAGTTTGCCCTGATCCACTGTAAAAGAAATGCTCAATCATTATTTTTTAAATTAAAATTGTATCATCTGATCTGTTACTATAAAGCAAGCTAACAAAAACAATGAACAGTAATTTAAAAATTAATATTGGTAATCACTTATGTTATCTCAAATTGTCTAAAGCTATTCATGCCATTAAAAAGTAACCAGTTTTGATATACTATGTTCTGATAAGATTTTCTCAGTTTCTAGTAAAAATCCTTTTTGGAAGAAATAAACTATTTCTACTTTTAATACTGTAAAATCACCAGTAATCTGATTTTACAGATTCCTTTACATTTATCATATTATATTTAAGTTTTCTAGAATGGATGCTGTTCTAAATTTCTTACAGTGTTTTGTGGAAAATACGTTACGTGACCAAAAAAATTTGCTTTTATCTGATCAATAGTTTACAAACAGAAGGGAGAAGTCATTTCCCTCTTAATGACACAAATATATGTAAGATCAATCACAATTCTATTTCTGTCTTTAAAGTATTTTTGCTTTTTAAGGTATTTTTTGTCTTTAATGTCAACTTACTACCTTTATATTAAATTGCTATCAAATTCAAATATAGCACTTTACTCACAATGGAAAAGAAATGTAAACTGACAACATAACACAGATTTGCTGGGTGAGTAACTATTGTTAAAAGTAGAGATTTCCAAATCGGGTATATTGTAGGAACAGGAGATCTGGCACTTAAAGTGCACAAGGTCCTTTCAGATAGCTGGATAAAAACCGATTCTTTTCTGTAAAATTTCACTTGGCACTTACGCTCTGGGATATAAGGAGTAAGGAGGGCTCGAGACCATTAGCTGGCTCAGCAGCGACACGAGGACCAGGACGATGACAGGCATGAGCTGGACAAACACAGAAAAGCCGCCCTGCGGAGAGCCCCAGAGAGAGCAAGTTGTAGCAGAGATGCAGTGGCCAATAATCCAACATTTCCACACATTTTTAGAGGCAAAGGGACATTTGAGGTCCCTCAGGGCTTCTGGGCAGCTCTCAGAAACACGACTTCCAGGACCCACCCCCCCAGGGACCTGTGGGGAGCTGCCTGCCTCATCATAGGGTCCAGGAAGTGGCCCCGTCGCTGCTCCCCCGGGGGGCCCTACGTCCACAGCGGCCCGGCCTGGGCGTTTCCGTTCACCTGTCTACTTCCTGCAATTAATTCTACTGCAGTCGGGCATAACCGCAGCAAAACAAGGAGGCATTTCCAATTTAAGTTTTTCAATATCGATTCTAAATTCTTCAGGACCGGCAATAAGAAGTTACCCTCAAAACCTGCGCAGGGCAGGCGCGTCTGCCTGAGGCACAGAAGACCAAGCCTGCGCTCTCCATGGGCCGCCAACCTGCCCCCAGTACTCAGGGCTTCCTGTCCAATGCCGCTGGTGTGAGAGGACTCATCGCTTCCTTTGAAAACAACTTGCCCTATTTCTCAGACAACTTCTAATTGCTTTTCTTGAGCTGAAATTTGCCATTTTGTGATTTCTCATCATATCATCAACATACATCTCCTCTCTCTTCTTCTCGTTCGTGCCCGCTGTGTCGGTGCTGATGTTGGTGGCTATACCCGGCTCGCCCGTTGGAGAATGAATGTACACTACCTAGAAAACAGAGACAGCCAGTCAATGAGGGAGAAATAAGTATGCGCAGAAAAAATACACTTTTTTACTTTTCTGTTTATTGCTTTCGTAACTAAAATGATACATATATGAGGAGCGAAAAAGGGTGGGAGGAAACAGGAATAACTGCTCAGCCTCCTCGAAAGTCAGGTCAAAGTTGGCTCTTTGTGGACTCGGGAATAGGAGCCCCCCCCGCCCTCCACACAGAGGACTCTGGGGGTCGGCAGGCTCAGCAAATGTCGAATCATCACCCTGCCACCGGGCTGCCCCCATCCACAAATGCGCCACCAGGGCCGGCCTCAGCAGGGAGGGCGCTCGCTTTGCTGACGACAGAGGTCTCACACCTGGCGGAAGGTGACCGAGGTTCACTCAGGGTCTTCCTGCTGCGCCCAAGCAGACTGCCACGCGCGTCACCGCCAGCAGGCGAGCTCCGCCGGACAGCGCGCGAAGCAGCCGGCTGCCGGGCAGTGGCTACCTGGGAGGCTTCTGACCCAGCCTGGCCGGTTTCCGGTCCAAGTTTAGTCCGAATACTTTCTCTGAGAGACGTGAGTGCCCCCAGCATGGCAGATGCAGACACTCTCAGCCCCTGCCGGTGTGCAGACACTCTCTTCCTCAAGGCTCCCACAAAATGCCCATCAAGGGAGCGGCTTTCCAGGGCCGGTCAGGGCGGCCGCCGCACAGCCCTGGCCTCGGGGTCCGCTGAGCCGGGCTGCCGAGCAGGAGCGGCCGCGCGTCTGAGGCTGCGACCCCGCCCCCGAGAGGCCCCCACCACGGCTCCTTCCCAGCAGACAGTCCCGGTCAGAGCCCCTCCAGCCCAGCTGTCCGAAACGCTGCTGCTAAACCCTGCTCATTTAGTGGGACCTCTATACCATTTTATTTTGATGGCCTAGTTTAAGAAATTGTTTCTATTTTAATGTAACTTTTATGTTTAAAAAATATTTTTATTTATTGATGCACACAAAAGCTGGGGTGCAGGCCGGGGGGGGATGATGAGAGGACCCCCAGAGACAGAGTGGGGAGCAGAACAGGTGAATCCCCAAAACCCACTGCTGAGGGGGCAGCGGGGAGACAGGAGGGTCTGCTGCGCCCTGTGGGAAGCTCCCTGGCTGGAATCGAGCTCAGGCTGTCTTGGGGACAGCACTGAGACTTAACCCCCAGGCCAGCAGGGAAGCCCCCTGAGTCATTATTTGTTTTTTGAAGATTTATTTATTTGTGCGTACAAGCTGGGGTGCAGGCCAGAGGTGTGGGGGTGAGAGGATGCCCCAGAGACAGAGCAGTGAACAGAACAGGCGGATCCACTGAAACCCACTGCTGAGGGGGGCAGCGGGAGACAGGAGGGGTCTGCTGCGCCCTGTGGGCAGCTCCCTGGCCGGGGATCGAACTCATGCTGCAGCAGCTGCGACAGCTTCATAGGCTGAGACTTAACCCCTGTGCCCCAGGGAGGCCCCTTAAGGTAACTTTTAGGATCCACCTACTTTATATAAACTAGGAAGCATTTTACAATGTTAACGGAAAGCACCTTGGCGCATATCTAAATCCGCACTGTGATGCTGTTAATGAAAGCTCTACCGGGACCTGAGAGACTCCACAGAAAACAGCGGCCCGGGCTGCAGGCTCCGCCGATTCGACATTTGCTGCTGCTCCGTTAGGACGGCGACGGAAGCCGCCCAGTCTTCCGCTCCACGTAGCTGCAGATCTGCCCTCTCCAGCTCTTTTTCTCGGCTGAAGCACGTTCTGAGCTAAAGCGCAGGATTACATGGGGGTGACCTGGCCATCGCTTTTCTTCCCTTCCTGGGAAACCATCACACTTTCCACCGCAGCAGGTCCCACCTCTGCAGGGGAGACCCAGGGAGGGGCCGCTGACACCGGGCCTGGTCAGCCGGCCTCGCTGGGGGCGCGGGGCAGTCGCCGAGCTGCCAGAATACCTGAAGGAAATCCACCGCCGAAGAATATGTTAAACAGGTCCTCGGGGGTGATGTCGGCCTCGCAGCCCCGGTGGAAGTTGAAGCGGCCACTGCCCGGGTGGCCGCAGGCCTGCTCCTCGCTGCCCGTGAGGTCGTACTGCTTCCTCTTCTCGGGACTGCTCAGGACGGCGTACGCGTTTCCAATCTCTGCAAGCGCGACAGGGCAAGCTGGTGAGGGAACCTTAAGTCACAAACGTGGCCCCATTTAGATCTACTCGCACGCTGGATATGGAGGAAAAGGAACTCTCCTGCACTGCTGGTGGGGATGCAAACTGGTCCAACTCCTACGAAAGCTGTTGGCGGTTCCTCAAACAACTAAAAATGGAGCTTCCATACAACCCAGCAATTCCACTCCTAGAAATATACCCAACGGACACAAAAACATTAATCCAAAAGGACACCTGCACACCTATGTGTATGGCACCACTATTTACAACAACTAGGATAGGGAGACAACACAAATGCCCCCAAATAGGTGACTGCAACAAGAAGATGTGGTACATGTACACAATGGAATACTATTCAGCCATCAAAAAGATAAGCTCATGCCATTCACAGGATGGCGCTAGAAGGGATCATGCTCAGTGAAATAAGCCAGAAAGAAGAAGAAAAATATCGAATGGTTTTACTTATTGGAGAAATACAGGGGAGGAGATCAGAAGGAGAAAATAACACACAAAACAGAAACAAAAACTCGCAGGCAACCACAAATAAGAGACATTCCGCAGGGGTAGGGGAGGAAGAGGGACCAAAACAGCAGAGAAAAGAGCACAAGGGACTATGGTGATGGTGCAGGGGTGAATTGGTGGTGGGAAACCTACGGGGAATACGCGATAATGCAAAGGACATAAATAAAATAAATAAATATAAACCAATCAATCTACTTGCACGTTGGCGACAAACCACCTCAGCCTACGGACGGAAGGGGGCCAGCGCCTCTGACACAGCGTGCTCCGCTGTGAGGTCGGGGCTGCTCCTGGCGTGGACGGCGCCCTGCAGCCCTTCAGCCCTTCCCGGCGGCCGCGCCCCCTCCCCCGAGGGCGGGCCTCCTTCCGTCCTGCGTCCAGGCCGTTCGTGCGCCTGGTGGCTGAGCCACCTGCCTTCTCCCCTCCCCGCCTGCCCTTCCCGTCCGGGCCTGACGCTCCAGGGCGAGGCGCGTCCCCGCCACCAGCCCTCAGGCAGCACGACGGCCGCCCGCTCGCGCTGGACGCCGCATCTGGCGGTGGCCGCCCCGCCGGCCGCCCTTTCACGCTCCCGACGCTTCGCTCCTCCGGACACGGCGCCGCCGGCAGGGCCGGTCTGTTTCTCTGCAACGCGCCCGCCCGCGGCTGAGTCTTTCTGAATCGGGCGAGGGTCTCTGCCTCCGTCTCCTGTCCCACGTCAGGGCACCCGCCTGGGCAGGGGTCAGCACCGCTCAGCTCCGCGTCTGGACGCGCACGGGCGCGCTGGGCACAGTGGGTGGTGCCACTGCGCCCTCGGGGCGGAGCCAGCGCGCGTCTCCACCCCCGCAAGCCTCTTGCAGTATGGGCCATTTTAAAAATACATCGGGGCTCCCTGGTGGCGGCTGCCATGGGCACCGCGCAAGCAAACAGACGCTCGTCACCCAGTGGCTTTTGCGAGGCCACGGGTCACTCCGGAACGTCCCGGCTGCGGGCGCCCGGCAGCCTCAGGGGCTGGGCCTCTGCGCCGAGCTGGGGACGCCCAGGCGCCTGCAGCCCCAGGAGGTCCGATCCAGACAGCAGCGCGACAGGTGCCGCTTCGGGGTAGCACAGCCAGGCCCCAAACAGGCGCCCCACCGCACCGACCCCACCGCAGCAGGCCGGCTTGGCGCTGCCCGTGCAGCACTAAGTGGGCTGCGGGAAACTTCATGGGCTGTCCCTTTCCCCACTGCTGCTGGACGCGGTCCAGCCCGATGACCAAGGCTTGTTTCGAACAACCCCTACGCAGTGGATGTCTTAGAAGGCGGTCGTGAGATGCTGCCAGAGCCCGAAACCGACGGTCAGCCTGTCCACACGCTGCGGCGGCCGGCCTCTCTGCTCTTTGTTCCACAAACGCTCACAGCCCAGTCTTTGTAGAGCTCCTTACAAAGGATTAAATCCGAATTTATCTTGATACATTTCTTCCTCGGCCTCACTTATTTTAGCAAAAGGCACCTTTCGCTTCATTTTTATTGTATTATTAGTGTTCTATAATTTTAGTTATTCTCATTTTTCTCTTATGACAATAGATTGGCTTTTCTTTTTTTTTTTAACCATAAAATAATGTCTCTTTGGGAACCTCCCAGGAAGCGTCCACTTGTCATCACGGAGGCGGCTCCGCTTCTCTGGCCCCGCTGCGCGCCTGTGGCGGCCAAGCTGGAGGCGGCTGGATCCGCGCTGGGTCCTGGCCTCGGAGGACGCCCGCTGGCTCCCCTGGCCTCTCCTTGGCTGGAAGGAGTCGGGGCGCCTCGTTGCTGCATCACTGAGCCCCAACAGTTCGGTTTGTCTCCTGACTCTCCCAGGGCCTCTGGGACACCCCGCGGGAGGGACGTCTGTGCCCTCGCCCCCAGGGAGCCCGGCCCCAGCTCCCTCCTCCTCTCCCCGCGCCGCCCCAGGGGTGCTGAAGCCCCTGCAGGCCCAGGAAGTCGGGGCGGCCCCCGCTGGGCTGCTGCTGGGGGAGGGGGTAGGGGGTGGTTGCTGTTTAGGCGTCTCGTTGCTGGGCGCCCTTTCTGGGGGCCGGCGCGCCCACTGGCCGTCTGGGGCGCTCCCCTCCGGGTCTGGGCGTGAAGAGAAAGCCAACCGCGCGCTCCCAGCGCTGCTCCGCGGCCGAGCCCGCGCCCGCTCCCCGCGCGCCCTCAGCGTTTCCAGTCTGACTGAGCGAGGGGGCGGGCAGAGGGCAGCGGCCCGTCCTCCCGCGGGGGACCTCGCTGACCCCCTTCTCCCAGGCCAGGCCCGCGGGTCGCGCCTCCTCTCCGCCAGCCGCAGCGGCCGCGTGGCCCCGGCGAGCCCGGGCTGCAGGCTCCACACCGCGCGCGGCGCTCCGCGGACATCGCTGCGCCGGGGGTCTGCCCGCTGCGGTCTCCGGGAGAGCGAGTCCTCCGTCCGCGCCCGCAGCGGGTCCTGGACCCATCGCGTCACAGCCCTCGCGGGCAGCAGCGAGTGGCGGCGAGGACGAGCTCGGGGCGCAGGCTGACCCCGCGCGGGGCTGGGGAGAGGCCGGCTGCTCGCTGAGGACAGGCCCCGGGGCCTGGGTCGGCCCCTCGGCTCCCGGAGTCGTCTGCGAAGGCCGCGCTCTCGGACGGCCACCGCGACGCGGGCGGGTCCACCGCCGGGACTCACCGGGCAGGCGCAAGGCGCGGCCCCTCGCGGCGGTCCACCAGGCACGGTCTCTGCTCAGGGCCCCCCGAGGCGCCCAGTGCCCGGCGTCGCCGGGAATGTCCCCAGGACACCCCCCCGAAGGCGCCTGTCCGCACGCCCGTCTCGCGCTCGCGCTGGGTACACGGCGCGGCTCTGCGGACCGGCCGGCCCCGAGCGTGCGGCCTTCGCCCCGGCCGGCCTCCTCGGCCGCAGCTTCTGTTTCTCAAGCTTCACCAAACACACGTGTGGAGACATCTCCCCGTCCCCGCTAGTGCCCAGACCAGCGGCCACCTCTTTTCCCGTGCTCCGGGGAAAGAAAGAGCAAGTGGTTTCCATCTTCTGTAAAGGCGTTTTCGTTCTGACAGTGATCGGTCTGTGCTTTACACAGAGGGAAAAAACTATAGTTGGCTTAGGATAAACAGTTTTGTATTCAGAAATGGGAGTGAAGATCGATTGGTTAGAAATAAAATAAGAGGACCTGGAAGTCACGGAAAGGTTCACGAGCCCCGGAACGGAACGGTCCTTCCGGGCGAGCCGGGCGGGGGTGTAACCAGCCAGCTGCTGGCCAGCGCCTGTGGCTACAGCCCGGCGTCCGTGCGGCTTCCACGCGGCAGGAAAGGCCCGTGACCAGCCCTATTCCGACTCTCTCTGGGATGACACAATTCCGTTCCGGGCGCAGGCAGCCTCTTCTGTCCGCAGACGGGCTCTGCGTGTTGGTAAACGTTCAGCTCCTGCTTTTGCAGAGTCGGGGGACCCGAAAAGCGGCACGTTCAGCACAAGCCGGCAGGACGGCGCCGCTGGGCCCAGCCGGGTGAGGCTCGCTGCTCGCCTCTGTTACTCTGAGGCCGGCGGTGCCGACGCGACTCCGACATGTGTGGTGGAATAAGCAGTTTAAGGCTCTTAACATTCGTGAAGATGGAGACAGAAATCGCCCAGCGGGGCACGAACACGCCAGCAATCACGGCCAAAATCACAGCCGCCCCCTCCGAGAGTGGCGCACACCTGGGCAGCATGGCCGGTCTCTTCTGGCCGGGCCTGGGGCCTGGGGAGGCCCAAAGATCTCTCCACGTAGCTGGCTTTTGACAGCACTCCCAGATGCCCCAAATACCCTCCAAGGCACCGTCCCCTGATTCCGGAGGGCGGGGCAAGTTGTGAACTATTTTTGTTCAAATGGTGATTTTTTTAACTTTTGGGGGAGTCTGTGCTAACTCAGCGTTTTGAGCAGAGAGAACACTCCTGCGCGCCCTGCAGGCCAGGCTGGCTTCGGGAGGCTCCGCCTGGCGTCTGCTGTCGCCCGTGGACACAGCTGCTTTTGCTGGGACACGCTAATAATCCCCAAATGCAATTTGCTTGGCAACGTCCTTCAAGAAGTAAAGCTGTTTTGGAAACAATCTTAACAGCATTTTCGTGAAAGACCAATCGAGTCACAGCCTCTTTTAGGAACCTTTAAAAACCGTATCCTGATATTTCAGGCCCCAGGCCCTGGCCCCACAAACAGCAGTGTCACAGGGGGAACAGCCTCAAACTGCCTGTCCCACGAGGCGGACGTTCACTGTTCATGAATTGTAACAAGATGAAAAAAATGTAAAATCTGCTCTCTGACACGTATTCTTAAAACTGGTCAAAATAAAACTAAAGTAAGATTGGAAAAGAAAATGAAGAAAAGTGAATAGTAAGCAAGGAGAAAATAACTAATTCTTGTAAAGAAAAAGCACATTGGTGGGAATTACACATGAAAAGGCAACAGAATTCATAGAAATACAAAGACACTGGACAGACAGCAAGTCCAAACACCATCCCAATTCAATATAGTCTAACACCCTAAAAACTCCCGGCAACGCTGTTCTGCTTGTCACTCACTGCGATGCGGGTGGTGACAGACTGCCGACTGCCGAGCCACCCCTACGTTACTCACGCAAGGAAAGTCGCCCGACTTTGCCCAAACTGGCATGTTGTCTGTGTGAGCCGGGCTGCACTTGCTTTACTTCTGGTTTAACAAGTTAACAGTGAAGTTCTGCAGGATTTGAGGACCTTTGCTGGATTCTAACGACCCTCACCAGTCTACAGACAGAATTTAATAATCCGAAACATTGTAAAGTGGACTCTAAAAAGAGCTTAGAAAAATTGCTTTAAAGGGTTTACTTTACTTTTAAAAGCATCCGTTGCTCCAGGTGCACGGTTTTTGTCTGGGTGGAATTTCAGAGCGAGCTTTCTATAAGCCTTTTTCAAATCTTCATCTCCAGCATCTTTGGTAACGCCAAGGACTTCATAGTAATTTTTACATTTGTTTATGCTGTGAACAAGAAAGTGCATTATAATGTAAATTGCAAGGAAGAACGGCATGTAATAGCTCTACTTTTTTATTCAGTAGAGTAATAGAAAGAACCGTCTGCGCATTTTTCTCCTGACCAAATGACAGCGCCTCCCGGTCAAGGCTGCCGTTTCGTTCCTGTTCACCCACAGCCCGTCGCCCCAACCTCGACCCCGCTGCGGAGGGGCAGCTGTGAGAGGCCTTTGTGCAGTTCCTCACAGCGACAGAGAAGGAAGCCAGGCCCGTCGCTGCCCCAATGAAGACCCAACACACGCCGAGACTGACACCGGGCGGGCAGTTTGGCAGGACGCACCGCTGCGTGTAAGCCCCCCCAGGGCACAGCGTGCAGCAGCTGGGGTGACAGGACGGCCCCCCAAGCGCTGCGTGCAGCCAGAGGGCCCGACCAAGTGGGTTCAGCTAAAGAGAATCCCCCGGTGGCAGCTCTCTGAGAAAGGCAGGATCTCATCAGGAAACAGGGGACCCGCATGTTTCTCACACTTCACTTTCATTATGATGGGCACCTCCTGAAGCATCACTTACTAGTCTATATCCCTACAGATGCGACAGATTTCGGGCCCCTGGTGGCCCAACGCATTAAGTCTCAGCCTATGGAGCTGTTGTGGCCGCTGCGGTCTGAGTTCGATGCCCGGCCAGGGAGCTTCCCACAGGGCACAGCAGACCTCCCCTGTCTCCTGCTGCCCCCTCAGCAGTGGGTTTCCGTCGATCCGCCTGTTCTGCTCCCCACTCTGTCTCTGGTGAACCCTCTCGCCTCCCCTTGCCTCTGAACTGTACCCCAGCTTGTATGCATAACAAATCTTTAAAAAAGATGTAACCAGGTCTCCCTGGTGGCACGGCAGTTAGGCGCTGCGCTGTGGAGCTGTCAGCAGCAGCGATGCGAGTTCGACACCCGGCCAGGGAGCTTCCCACAGGGCGCAGCAGACCTCTCCTGTCTCCCCGCTGCTCCCCTCAGCAGTGGATTTCAGTGGATCAGCCTGTTCTGCTCCCCACTCTGTCTCCGGTGAACCCTCTTGCTGCCCCGTACCTCTGGCCTGTACCCCAGCTTGTACGCAAAAATAAATAAATCTTAAAAAAAAAAGATGTAATAGATTTAAGACCAGGGTCTTTAAAGTACACTAGGAAAAGAAAATAAATACTCCAACAGTAATAATCTGGATGTCACATTCTCCCACCAGCTAAGAGGGCCCCTCGTGATAAGCCTGTACGTTTTATGGTGCTTTATGACCTCAGGTGTTTGTGTCTACAGTCCTGAGCACAGAGGAGGTGACAGGCAGAAGGTGCTGATATATCATTGTTCACTGGTGGCAGCAAAAGCGCAAAGATGGGCTCAAAGGCTCCACAGGACTGGCCTTTTCACCATGGAATCGGCCGTCACAGCTGGGCAAGAGGCAGGTTCTCAGCAAGGATTTCTGGGATAAGTGAACCTTACATCTCCTTTTACAACGAAAACATCTCCTTTGACACGAACAAGAGAAAAAAAGGAGAAATTGGTAAGACTATAGACATTTTCTTAAAGTCAAATAAACAAAAATCTGTTGGGCAGTCTGTATGGTAATAATAATTGGATTGGACTTTTCTACTGTGGATACTTAACAAATATTAACACCAGGCAGCTTTATCTCATAAACACGACATTTCCTATAGTCAATGATATCTGAGCACCGAGTCCCAGCTGTGAGATTGTGGGAGCAGGGCAGAGAGCAACTTGCTCCCACAGAGCCCCTTCTCCCGAGCAAGTGAGAAACCAGTTGGGGGAGGGCCCCATTGGGGACGCAGGGGTCAGTCTCAGAACCACGAAGCTGTCGCAGCCGCTGCAGCACGAGTTCGATCCCCGGCCAGGGAGCTTCCCACAGGGCGCAGCAGGCCCCTCCTGCCTCCCCGCTGCCCCCTCAGCAGTGGGTTTCAGTGGATCCGCCTGTTCTGCTCCCCCCTCTGTCTCTGGGGAGTCCTCTCACCGCCTGCCCCCCAGCTCTTGTGTGCATGAATAAATAAATATTTTAAAAAAGGAAAGAAAGCAGGTGGGGACCAAAGGGAGGAGGCCTTTGCAGAGCGCCTGCTGTGGGCCGGGGTGGGCCCTCGACCCTGTCTCGCGCTCCAATAGCCACAAGGCTCTGAAAACGAAAGCTCCCCCTGCACTGTCTGACCCAAAGGCCGGCAGGGCCGCTCCCAAGCCTCCGTCCCCGCGCGGGTGAGCGACCCACCTCTCGCTGAGGACGCACCTGTGTGGTGACAGCGTCCGGCCAGACACGCCGACGTCACGCCTTGCGCAACAAACTCCCGCTCACCTTCCCACAGCCTCCTCCCTTTGTTCCCCACCTGGTTTGCTTGTTTGTTTTAAGACTTATTTATTTATGCACACAAGCTGGGGTGCAGGCCAGAGGTTGGGAGGGGTGAGAGGACTCCCCAGAGACAGAGTGGGGAGCAGAACAGGCGGCTCCACTGAAGCTCCACGCTGAGCTCCACACTGCGTCTGATCCGCACACACTTCACAGGAATGTGACACTTTATCACGCTGATCATTTTATGCAAGTTGCCCCGTTTGCCATCCATTAGGGAGACCTTATTCCTTCTTAACCAGTGGAGAGATGGAGGCTGGGAGGGGTGAAGTACACGGCTAAAGGCCACCTGACGCGCACACGGGAAGGGGCCTTATCTCCACACGAGGCGACGCAGCGGGTCCTTCACTGGACACTCCGGACGCCGTAGCCAGTGGCAAAAGCAAAGGCCCTCTGGCGCCCGGGAGCAGCGGGAGAGGGCCGTGCCGCGGGCACAAGGCGCCCTCTGGGAGAAAGACGGGCAGAGGGGCGCAGGGAGCGTGTCGGGAAGGCCGGGGGGCGCCGCCTGAGCTGCTCTCACCTGAGGATCTGCTGTGTCAGAACAGGAAGGAGAAGGGGACGCGCCTCGGGCTCCGGGCCACTCCGTCCTTCCCGTCTGCTCCTCACAACTAGCCCTCAGCGTCGCCCCTCCCTGCACTCGGCCCAGCAGAGCTCGTGCCCGCGGCAGACCCGCCTTGCCCCTTCTGGCGCTGCCTCCGGCCTGGTCAGACTCAGCCTGACTCTCCCGCTCGCGACGTGAGTTCCCGCACACGAGGCCCGGCGGCCATCGGCCCCTCGCTGGGCCGGCAGCAGCGGCCGGCTGCTCCCGAGACCAGAGCCCTGGGGGAGGGCCGCGTTTGCCGTGTGTGCTGCAGGGATGACGGGTGGACGGACAAGTGGCCGCAGCGGCAGACGGAAGGACGGACGCGTGTGCAGGCAGACAGAGAGCTGGGGCGACCGAGGGCAGCAACGGCGGGGTCTCGGTTGGCTTCAAACCACTGGGGGTCCTTAAAGAAGGTGCCCCTGGCGCCAGAGGCCCCGGGGAACGAGAATGGACAGGGCAGGCCCGGAGCCGGGAGGCAAAGGCACAGCCCAGGCTCCCGGCATCTGGCCTGGGTGCGTGAGGTGACCCGTGCCCCGCGGCCACCGGTCAGCTGCCTTGCTGAGCGACACGGAAAGCAGAGAGGCCCACTGGGCACCCCCGGGGCCTGGGCAGGAAGTCACAGTCTCTGAGCTGAGTCCGGAGCTGAGAGCCGTCAGAGACAACAGGCAGGAGAAACAGGCCGCCGCCGCTCCTGGGCGGAACTCAGCTCCCCCCGACCCGACAAGTTCTCTGCGAAGCCAGCGGACGTCTGACACCCCAAGGGCAGGCTGAGGACGACATATGTCAAGTGTGCTCCAAATACACTGCTTTATCTGATCTTTTTTTCTCTTAAAGATTTATTTATTGATGCACACAAGAGCTGGGGTGCAGGCCAGACGTGCGGGGTTGAGAGGCCTCCCCAGAGACAGAGTGGGGAGCAGAACAGGCGGATCCACTGAAACCCACTGCTGAGGGGGCAGCGGGAGACAGGAGGGGTCTGCTGCGCCCTGTGGGGGATCGAACTCGCACCACAGCCGCCGACAGCTCCACGGTGCTGCGCGTAACCTGCTGCGCCCCAGGGAGGCTCAGCTTTATCTGACTTTTCATGCCCGAATGAGAAATCCTGTGTGTGGCTCTTGCTAACTCGGGATGCGTTCACCATCTTCTCGGCACCGCACACCTACCACGCTTTCCACAGGTTGCTGTTGGCCGAAGATTCAAGTCGCTTCCAGCCGGAGGATTCACGAGGAAGAACGGGGAGGAGGCAGCTGTGACCCGCCCGGGGGCCCACGCCTGGCGCTGGCCCCGGTGCCCCTCAGCGGGCACAGGCTGGGGGAGGGTCTCTTCCAACTTGTCAAAGCGAATTTCGCCAGTTATTCAGAGACAGTACTTAGGGAACACTTGTTTAATCTGGTAGGTTTAGCAAAATGATTTACTTTCCTTCAGTTGAAGCCAAACCCATATTCGAGTCCCCATCATTCAGTGCGCTGGTGACGGGAGGCTATCGGGGGGACGCGGTGGAGGGTCTCTCTGTTCCCGTGGGCTTCGGAAATAAAGCATATAAAGGGCTTTCAAAAAACAAGATACTTAAACTGTTTCAGACTGGACCCATCGAGTCTTAAGGTCGTGACAGCTTTCCAGCGTATCTCAGCGGAAAGAGCAATAGTGCCTCCTCTCACGAACAGGCGCTTTTCAGAACTGTGCGTTCTCCGTCCTGCTCTATCGGGGTCCCCAGGAAAAGGGCGAGTTCCAGGGCCCCTGCGCCACCTGCGGGAGGGTGGAGCGGAGCGGAGGTGAGAAGCTGGAGAGGAGAGAGGAGCCGGAGGGGGCGAGGAGCGGAGCCGTGAAGGAGCCGCCCGGCCTGGACGGCTGAGACGGGCGCGGGGGCGAGGCCCGCGGGGAGGGCACGGTGGCAGCGCCGGTCTTGGTTTGGGTTTGCCTTCGCTCCCGGGCTTGTCTGGCTGTTTCTGGCCCTTCTCCGGCGTCCCTGCCGGAAGGCGCTTCAGACTCGGGCAGCTTCGGGCCCTGCTCTGGGCCAGTGCCGTTTGGGTGGACTCAACCCACGAGGGGACGGGCGGCTCCGGGCGCTGGCTTTAAAACTCTATTCACCATCTTTTCTGCGTCGCACACTCGCTGTGTTCAGGTTCCTTCCCGCTAAAGGTCCATTTGCTTAGTCCTGACACGGCGGATGCAGAGCCTGTTTGAAGCGGGCAGGTTTGGGGTTCTGGGTGCCCCCCGCCCCGCAGCGCCGCCAGGAGCCGGCTTCCTCACGCAAAGAGCCGGCATTACTGCAGCTTCTCCCCGCTGAGCCGACTGTCCCTGCCTGCACAGCCGTGCCAGCCAGCCAGAGAACAGCTTTCTGCAGAAATCCCCTGTGTGCAGGGAGAACAAAACACAAACACGCGCTTGCTGGGGCCGCCGCAGCCCCTGGAGGCGAAAGTGCGGCTCCGAGAGGCGCGGTGTTCCCAGCGACTCCGGGGTCCTCCCAAGGAGTGTCCAATCACACTTAGTCCCCAAGGAAAAGGAAACTACATCTATTTGATAAAAAGGCGCAACACATTTACTGACCAGACTGTCATCGCGGGCAGGAGCCTCCCAGGCACCAGGAATTCCCGCTCTGGGCCCCCGACGCAGGCCGGCAGTGCCCGCCGCCCCCGCCCTGCTCTGACCTTCCCTGGAGCTTCCGATCTCACTGGAAACGCAGCAAAGCGCTGCTCCCTGGCTGCTGCCCGCGCTCCTCATTCCCCTCCAAGGCCAGGGCGGAGGGGAGGAGGGAGGGGCGTTGAGAAAGAGACGGCCATCGAGGAGACCCTACTCCTAGGGCGCCCAGCTGCTCCGTGATACTCCCAGATACGTACTTGGGAGGTGACTCTACAGTCTTTCTAAAAACAACTGGCAAAACGATGCTAAATAAAAACCAGCCGTAGCACAATGCATTTGCATCTTTCATTGAGAACATGTTCTCCCAGCCAAGACTTCTGCAAGAAAACACGGCTTGTTTCAGGACAGATGCGGTTTCCTGGAACACATTTGGCCTGGCGCTGGGCGAAGCTTTTTCTCAAAGAAATTCAAAAGCAAGTCTGTCGCTTACTGTCTCACTCATCCAGCCACCATATAACAGTGCCTAAGCGACATCCTCTACCCCCACGCCTGCTGTGACCCTGTCATTCCCAACCAGAGTTTGCTTTTCTCACTGTGATAACATTTAGATAAAACGTAACGGTCAAGCTTTGGCATTCAAGCATATAAGGGAAAAAGCAAAATCTAAGTATAATCATATTTGATTTAGAAGGACTTCAATTTCAGGAGTCACTCATGCTAGGTCTCTCCCATTATACAGGGATATTATTAAATTATTAATATTGTATTGTAATGTTATTAATGTACTATTAAATGCTGACACACAAAAAATAACATCACTTCAGTTGCACATTACGGTAAGAAAAGAAAAATGCACTTTAAAAGAATGCAGAAAAGGGTGAGAAAAGAAACAAGATTTTAAAAGACAGGCATGACAAGGCAAGAGAGAAAGACAATCTCATTTGACCTACAATTCACCTGGGTTAGGTCACCTACTACAGTTCTCTGCCCAGGTGAGTTACCTGGCTAATCCACACAGTTCAGAGTCACCTTCTCCACATTCTGGCTTCCTAGGGAGCCACGGCTAAACCCGGATACAGCTTCCAACACTCCAGCAGCACATCATACTCCTCTAGTGTTTTGGTTTTTTTAAATAAGAAGTCTTTTTTTTTTAAATTTATTTTTGCATACAAGCTGAGATGCAGGCCAGAGGTGGGTGTGTGCGTGTGTGTGTGTGTGTGTGAAAGGGTTCCCCAGAGACAGAGTGGGGAGGAGAACAGGCAGATCGACCAAAATCCACTGCTGAGGGGAGCAGCAGGGAGGCAGGAGGGGTCTGCTGCGCCATGTGGGAAGCTCCCTGGCCGGGGATCGAACTTGCGCCGTGGCTGCCAACAGCTCCACAGCGCTGCAATTAACCGCTGCGCCACGAGGGAGGCCCTCCTCTAGTGTTTTATCTCAGAGGTTCATTTTATTTCCAGAAGTTCCTTCCTCAGTAATCAAACTAGGCAAGTCAGCTCTCCCAATCCCGACTCATGATCTTTCCATCTACCTAATTCTTCTGCTTCAAGAAAAAGTGCAGAACGAGGTGACACTAAAACACAGACACACAAAGAGTAAGAAGAATTTTAAAAGAAGAGGACATCATGGCATGTGCATATACACGACTGCCTTAAGGAACATAAATCCAGGAAGACCCGCCCTTCACTCACATAAGTAGGAAACTGAAAATGCTGTTATTCCCCTCAGTTTTCCACTCTTGAAATTTTCCTGCTTTCACGGAGAGATGAGACAGAGAAATTCTTTACACTCTTTCAACAAGGTTACGGAAACTCTGAACTACGTGAGAGACTGAAATCTTTTTTCTGAAAAAACTAGCTGGAAGTAACCGCTTTGTGATGGACAATGACGTGAAATGCTGGAAATTCCCAAGAGCTGACGCCCTGCAGACAGTCGGGTGAGAGGGCGAGAGCCGCCACAGCCGTGCCCAACACCCGTGCCCCGGCGGACCCACGGCCCAGGCCTTGCTGGGGACGCGCCTCCACACCCCCGGGCAGCAGCAGCGCGGCCTCTCGCGCCCACCTGAGCACTCCGTCCACTTGGTCTTTGGTGTAGCCTTTCCCGGCCTCGCCGCGGCCGCTGTCCTGAGCGCGGGCAGGCCTGCTCGGGTCCCCGCCGGCCGAGGGTCTGCGGCAGTGAGGGCCATTCGCAGCCGTGCTTCCATTTTTCATAATTATTTCCAATAGTGCTGTAGACAGAGACAAAACACAGTGGGCTGTTTACAACATGGCACATACACACGGTTTTCAGAGGAAAACTATAAAACTGGCTAAGTAAAAGTCTTGTTCGCTGAGAAGATTCACCAGAGGGTCTTTTTAAACAGCAAGCGTTCCCTTAGATGCTTCCCGGCTTACACGCCACAGGCACCATGCAGAAGTAGAAGACCTTAAAGCAAATAACCCCAAATTACTATCGCTCAATTCCTTCTGACTACTTTTACTTGTCATAGCCTGATGAAGCTGCAGAATACCAAAGAAAAAGAGTCTTTAAAAGAGAGAATGAGATTATCTACGAAAAAACAAACTAGATTTTCCATTCATTTCTCAAGAGCAACAATGGCAGCTAAAAGACGCTGGAATAACATCTTCAAAATGCTCAAAGGGAGTGACTGTTGACTTGAATTGTGATGGTTTTCTAGAAAGTACACAAGAATAAAAAGATTTAAGCAAACAAAAATTGGGAAAACCACTGAAAATTTTTCCAGAGGACACCATACTACATATATTTTGGACCTAGAAAATGCTTCCATACAGGCTGCGATGCAGAGGGAATGGAAAGCAAAGACGGTGATGAGGTTTGCCCTAACTCAGCCTGCCAATCCATGACATCATGTGTGGGGTCCCCTCTGAAGTACACAGAGGCAGGAATAGCATAAGCGGGTATAGAACAAGATGAGTCAAATACCTTGATAATTGTTAAAGGAGGGAAGGTGATAGGAATAATAATATTCTTTCTCCTCCTGCGTATGCGTGGTTTCCCGCAGTAAGTCAAAACTAGATGCAGAGAGTTAACAGAACTAAAAGGAAAAAAATCAGTTTCATCGTAGGAGATTTGAACATATTTCAACCAATAACTGACATCAGGTAGCTTAAAAAGTCCCTAGGAACAAATTATATACACATCTAATTTATCAAGTTTGATCTAAAAGGCATAAAAACATCATATCCAGGGCCTCCCTGGGGCGCAGGGGTTAAGTCTCAGCACTGTGGAGCTGTCCGCAGCTGCTGCAGCACGAGTTCGATCCCCGGCCAGGGAGCTTCCCACAGGGCGCAGCAGACCCCTCCTGTCTCCCCGCTGCCCCCTCAGCTGTGTACTTCAGTGGATCCGCCTGTTCTGCTCCCCACTCTGTTTCTGGGGAGTCCTTTCACCCTCACATCTCTGGCCTGCACCCCAGCTCTTGTATGCATAAATGAATAAATCTTAAAAAAAATCACATCATATCCAACAAGTGGTGAATGAAAATGACTCCACTACAGCTAGACTATCAGCTTACACGCTTCAAGGCTCAAAACATTATATTATACACAGCACAACCGACGAACGCAATGTATTTTAAATGTGAACTCAATTAGAAAAACATAAATAGAAAAATCATAAATAGGCTGGAAAGGAGAAAAAAGTCTAACAACTCATGTATCAAAGAGAAAATCATAACAGAACAAGGAAACAATTAAATGAAAAGGACACACCACATACCAGAACTTATGGGGCAAAAATGGTGCTGAGACAATGGGGGAGCCACATGCCCAGGGTGAATTTGCTCCTGCTCACACCACACACAAATTAGCTCAAAAAAGATCACACGCCTAGATGTAAAAGCTGCAACTATAGAGCTCTTCAAAGACTTTTTGGGGTAAATCTCTGTAACCTTGATTTGGGCAAAACATTCTTAAATATGACAACAAAAGCACAAGTAACAAAAGGAAAAAAAAGAAATAGGAACTTTATCAAAACTAAAGTCTTTGACCCTTGAAGAGGCCACTTTTAATCATCAATATTATCATTAATAAAGTAAAAAAAACACAGAAGTGAGAGAATATTCACAAGTCACTTCTGAAAAAGAAATATGTATCGCCAGAATATATAAAGAACCCTGACAATTCAATAATAAAAGACCAAAAAAACCCCTCCAGAATATATAAAGATCAAAAAAAAACCTCCAGAATATATAAAGCACAGAATATATAAACTTACACTCTCCAGAATATATAAAGAACTCTGACAATCAATAATAAAAAAGATCAAAAGAACTCAAGTTAAACCATAGGTAAAGGACCTGAATAGACACTTTCCAAATTAGATAAACAAATGACCAATAACAATGCAAAGTTGGGGCCTCCCTGGGGGCTCAGAGGTTAAGTCTCAGCACTATGAAGCTGTCACAGCCTCTGTGGCACGAGTTCGATCCCCGGCCAGGGAGCTTCCCACAGGGCGCAGCAGACCCCTCCTGTCTCCCCGCTGCCCCCTCAGCCGTGGGTTTCAGTGGAGCCGCCTGTTCTGCTCCCTACTCTGTCTCTGCGGATCCCTCTGGTCTGCACCCCAGTTCTTCTATGTATAAATAAATAAATCTTTAAAAAAAAACTATGCAAAGTTGCCCAGTATCCACAGTGATCAGGGAATGAAGATTAAACCCACAGAGAGAACCACTTCCCACCTACTAGGACGACTTCATGAAAAAGATGGATGGTAACAAATACTGGCAGGGGGGTGGAGACACTGGAGCCCCACCCACGGCTGGTGGGGACGCGATGGCTCTTCCCGGCGGCCAGCACAGGACGGAGCACACAGCTGCCGTGTGACCCAACGCGCCATTTCCGGCACAAAGCGGAGAGAAACACAACACATTCTCAAAGTTCTGGCCCTCAAGTCCTCACGACATTATTCTTTTTTTTTTTTTAAAGATTTATTTATTTATACACACAAGCTGGGGTACAGGCCAGAGGCGTGGGGGGCGAGAGGGTTCACCAGAGACAGAGCGGGGAGCAGAACAGGCAGATCAGAAACACACTGCTGAGGGGAGCAGCGGGCGAGGCAGGAGAGGTCTGCCGCGCCATGTGGGATTCTCCCCGGCCGGGCGTCGAACCTGCGTCGCCGCTGCCGACAGCTCCACAGCACAGCGCTTAACCGCTGCGCCACCAGGGAGGCCCCCATGACATTATTCTTAACACTTTGTGTGCCGGTGCCCTACAAATTTCCCAGCCCTGGGGCCGGCCGTTTTCTGTGCCACCGCAGGAACGGTAGAAGCATTCAGTAAAACACACACCGCTCCTGAACGACTGGATATTAAAAAACTGTCATATCTCTCATAAAACACCTTACACTTGCACCAAAACAATGTGTAAAGCTTCTGCACTGAGCACGATCAAAGAAATAGCTCCTAATAGTTCCCAATAAATCCACCGTGGCGTGAAAAACCCGAGACGAGATGATCACGTATAATACGTGAGCGGCCACCGGATACTGGCGACAGAAACACGCACTGACGTGTGAGCGGCCCACAGAGTGTTAACTTAAGAACAAAGTGGAAACAGTCCAAAAGGTCCATTAACTAATAAAGAGGTTAATAAGTAAAATATGATGTTTCCATGGCGGAACCACTATCTGACATAAGAGGCAACGAGGGCTGATGCGGACAGCAGGGGTGGGGCAGACAGGCAAATGGAGACGCCAGTCGCCAAAGACCATGTGCTGGTGGACTGGATTTCTATGAAATGTACAGAAGAGTCAATCTAGAGAAACAAAGTAAATCGCTGTTCTCAAGGGTCAGCGGGAGAAAGGGAAGAAATGAAGAGCAATGAGGAGAGTTTGCTAATGAGTACGGGGTTTCTTTCTGAGGTAAAGCAAATCTACAGTGAATTGCTGTGATGGTTGCATAACTCTCTGAATATAATGAAACTAATGAACAAATGAATGAATTGTATGTCAAACAAATTAAATCTAAGTAAGGCTGTGTGTGTGTGTGTGTGTGTGGGTGTGCACGCGCGTGCGCATGGAGGGCTCAGCAGTGCATTCAGCAAATTTATAAACATGGATATTTATTATTTGTGTTATATGCACATATCCAAATATACGTAATATGTCTCTCTATACGTATGTGAATAGAAGACATGAGAGCATTTTTCCACCATATCTTTCCCCTATTAAAGCATTCAAGGAGTCCTCAAAGAAAGAGAAATTAGTTTTTATGACCTAGTTGCAAATGGCACGGGAAGACTCTTAGCCAGCAATCTTAGTTATTAACGAGATGACTACAACATGCATTATACAGTCAATTTTTAACTGTATTTTAGTCCACTAACGCACTTACAATGCTAACCTTAAGCTGGCCTGGTAGCAGGTGCTGGCTTGCAACTTTCAAATATGAGAAATTCTGTGGGAACCGGAGAAGACTTGCAGAAGTTTAACTTTTTATTTTTTTAAGATTTATTAACATACAAGCTGGGGTGCAGGCCAGAGGTGTGGGGCGGTGAGAGGATTCCCTAGAGACAGAGTGGGGAGCAGGACAGGCAGATCCACTGAACGCCACTGCTGAGGGGGCAGCGGGGAGAAAGCAGGGGTCTGCTGCGCCCTGTGGGAAGCCGACAGCTCCACAGGCTGAGACTGGCCCCTGCGCCCCAGGGAGGCCTGAAGTTTAACTTTTAAATCTCTGAAAATTCCCACATTAAATAAGACCAATTAGAAAAATCAAAACCTCACGCTCAAAATCCCAAAACACAAGGCGAGGTGAGTCACGAGGGCTACAAGTTCCAGGCAGGGACCAGGCACCATGAATGAGGAAGGAGAGGACAGTCACAAGCAGGCACAGACCCAAGGCACAAAATCCAGAGTGACCACAAGTGCTCTCACAGCAGGAAAAAGTGATGAAGGTGTGTAAAAGGGGTGTGCTTTGGTCACTGCGACGTGAGAAAGGGGTCCGCAGTAACGTCTTAAGGGCACCGACGACTCCAGTTACCACAAACTCTCCAATGAATTAGTCAAAGCTCTTCTAAAATGAAGCCACGCTGAGGAGACACCACTGGGAATACCGCCTCAGCTGAAGAGAACTGGAGCGGCAGAAAGAAAGAAGAGAAACCCCAAACACAGCGGGAAGGGGAAGGGGTGAAGAGGCTGTGCGTAGCAAGACGACACATCTCACACATTCCACAAACTGGAGAAGCGTCTCTGTGACTTATTTTAAATTGAATCCTTCGTCGACGGGATGATACTGGTTTACAGACTGTATATGATTTATACTATACATAGGTGCATGCCTTTTCAGAAATATGTTACCATACTACAAACACCAACAAAGCACTTATAATACTCCCAAAGATCTCTGCGTATTTTAAAAGGTTAACTAAGTTCACATAACGTAACAGAAAACAATGAAAGTGAAATTTGGTACCATATTATTATAAGAAAGCAATTAAGAATAATTCTCTGAAGATAGGTGAAGGGTTGCCAACAAAGTCTTGCCAACCAAACAAACACTACAAATGGACTATATTTCAAAACAAGCTGGAGAAGCCTTTAACATTAAACATAATGTAAAAGAACAACATAAATTAGAACAACCCCAAAAATTATTCCTCCAGAGCTTAGATGATAAAAAATCAGGAAAAAGTAAGAAACAAATAAAATCATCAATTCAGAAAAGAATATTAAGCTAGAAGAAAGAGTTAAGAAAGTTAACCAGAAAAGAAAACAAAGAGCAGATAAAGCTTTCATTGAAAGAGAATATAAAGAAAGGGAAAATTTTAAAAAGACAAAAGATTAGAAAGAAAATGGCGAATTTGAGACAGTTAAAGATCTAACACACATAAAATAGGAGTGCCAATGAAGAAAAACAAAGCAAGAGAATAAAGCCAATTAAGAACAGACCGAGAACACGTCCGTCATTCAAAAAAACAAAACCCGAAAACCACATGAGGAAAAGGCCAATCACACCCCTAAGAATATTGACCCGGAATAACCAGCTGCAAGACACGGCCCAGTAAATCCCAGTGGGCACGCAGGCACAGGACTGAATGGCCTCTGCAGGCAGGAAGGGGAACTGGGCTGTTGCGACACCGGTCACTGGCCGCAGGGAAGAGCAGAATAGCGCCTTTAGCCGACCCCAGGGAGATGCGAGCCAGCGCCCACCGTCACCCACCGCCATGCCATGCGCGCCGACAACACTTCTGCAGGAAATGTTCTGCCAGTCAGCACAGCTCCCGCAGAGCGGGCCTGCTAGAAACCCAGAGGGTGCCCAAACACTGCCACGCAGCGGCACACGGACCGCGCGGGCGTCACCGCAGTCGCCACAGGGGCCGGGCGGAGGCCGAGCGCCCGGAGCGCGTCTCGCAGGGCGCGGGTTCGGGCCTCTGGGAAACGGGCTCCCGGCCGCCTGCGCGCAAGCTCGCGCTGGTCTCTCCCGCGTCCTGGGGGCGGAGGCGCGCGGACCAGCAGGTGGAGGTGACCGAGGCAGCCGGAGCGGAGCCGAACGGGGCGGGAGCCTCTCCGCAGCGCAGGGAGAGAAGCGAGCGCCAAGTCGGCGCGGGGCTGTCCGCGGAGACCCCCGGCGCGCGGAGGGGCCCGTGGGGCTGAGCTGCTCCGGGGGGCGCGGCCCCACCAGCCCGGCCCGACACGCCACGGCCTCCGCCCTCACCGGTGCCAGCTCTGTCCGCGCTCGCGCAGGGGCGGTGGGCTCCGCGCAGAGGCAGCCGCGGGTGGGCCTGAGGGGGCGCCAAGAAGGGTGAGGCGCGCCCCAAGACCGGGCCAGCGCGAGGGATCCCGCCGGCTAGATTTCTGGCAGCCCGAGTCAGAGTGAGTGACGGGGGCCAGGGGACTGCGGCTGAAGTGGCCACTGATAGGCCGTGAAGGGACGATGGGCTCACGTGGCCGCCAACGCAATTTTTTTTAAAAAAAGATTTATTAATTTCTGCGCACAAGAGCTGGGGTGCAGGCCAGAGGTGCGGGGGCGAGAGGCCTCCCCAGAGACAGAGCGGGGCGCAGAGCAGGCGGATCCACTGAAACCCACTGCTGAGGGGGCAGCGGGAGACAGGAGGGGTCTGCTGCGTCATGTGGGCAGCTCCCCGGCCGGGGATCGAACTCGCGTCCCCGCCGCCGCCAGCTCCACAGCGGGTGCCCAAGCGCTGCGCCAGCAAGGAGGTCCCGCAGCAGAATTTAGTGGTTTCATCTGCTAAAGACACGCGCCGCCTTGTTCCCTGCAGCGGCCGACCTGCTCCCACTGTCCACACTCGCGGCGGCCCAGGTCCGACCGCCTTCGGGGCTGCCCGCCCTGGGCACTCATCCACCTGCCTCCCGGCTCTGCGTGTGCTGAAAGCGCGACGGATTTGTCTGTTTCCCTTTTTCGCTCCACACAACCCCTCCAGGTTCCCCCACGCTTAGGAATGGCAAAATTCCTGTTTTTCATGGCTGGCTCTCCCCACTGTGCGCCCCCCGTCTCAGCACGTCCGTCTCAGCCACTGCGGGCAACCGTGTAGTGAGCGCTACGGGCCTGGAACGCCTCAGTTTTCCCATTTTTCAGAAAGAGGCCGGCAGCAGGACTGGGGATCGGGCGGTGGTTCTGCTCAGTGCTCTGAGGAAGCGCCGCGCCCATGCCCAGAATGGCTGCACCAGCTCAGCCCGCAGCAGAGACGGGTCCCTTTCTGCACCCCTCTCTCTGACAGGGCTGAGGCGGGTCTGACCTGCGCCTCCCAGCAGTCAGGGATGTTGAGCGATTCCGTCAGGTGCTGCCGGCCGTCTTCGGCCCTGTCTGGAGGAGTGTGTACTCAGATTTTCTGAGTTTTGTTGGCTGAGGTGTATGAGTTCTTTCTATGTATTTCGGATATGAATTCATTGTTCTACATGTGGCTCTTATGCAGTTCCTGGCACAGAGAATGCAGAATCAGTAAATATTTGTTGAATAAATAGTGCCCCATTTTATAAATGAGGAAATTGAGGCTGACAAAGTTAGTTATAGATGCAAGGTCGCACAACTGTCAAATTAAGGTTCAAAACCAAATTCAGTATTCTACCTTCAACTATATAATACCTGAAGTAGTCTGGCTACTAGTTGTAATTTGAAAATAATTTTGTAACACTTATAACTTGGTCCTACCAAAATCACTGTTCTAAACACACAATTTACACTCAGCGATAAATTTTAATTTAGTCAGAACTAGAAAGAGAAGGGAATCACCTAAAAAGGAACAGGTAGGCTAATACCCTAGATGTGTAATGACAGTTTTAAAAGCTTTATTTTACATTTTAAGTGAAACAAAAGGGGACAGAACTTCAAATTTTTTCATTAGACTTGAATTTTAAAATAATGTAGTAAAAAAGAAAGTCTACACATATGTCTCTCATGGGGAAAAATTAAAACAAGAGTTTTGAATTGCTATTGTGCAGGTAGAGACTACAAATCATACATGAGTAATCCACTCATTAATGCAGACATAGGCCAGCCTGTTGGAAGGGCTAGGGAGACTGTCACTCAATTACTATGACATTCTTAAAACAACAGAAGTGCTTTACTCAGAAAAGAAGAAAACAAAACCTAGCTTTCAAATTGCCCCTCCCCCCTTAGTCTGGAAGTATTAACCAACAGGGTAAAAGGCACTAAAACAGTGAGATTATATCCCTCTGTGATAGTCCAAAATACATCAATAATTCAATAAATATATTGCTTAAAAAACAAAAAGTATCATCTACTTTCTACCTGCTGACATTTCCCCCAGAATATTTACATTTTCTATGTAGTAGTTAATTCATATATATCAATCCTTTCAAACCTAAAGTCACAGTATGGAATATTTGAAAGATGTAAAAAGCCACTCACTGGCGTCTGCTGTAATAAGCTGTAAAAGAAAAAATTCTCAACCAAAAACATAGAAAGCAACAACATCCTAGATCCATTTAGAGGTCAAGGTTTTCTTTAAGAAAAACTTTTGCTAAATTTTTAAAAGTGTTTTATCAATGAGACTTCTCATCTCTCAAGAATAAAATGTAAACAGAACAAAAATCCTAAAATTTAGTCTCACATTTTCCTGTTTACTGAAAAACAGAAATCAAAATGCAACGTTTTCTTTTACCTATCTAAGAAAAAAACCACATGAATGAATGAACCCATTCAGTCAAAACTGAGCATAGGCATTTAGAGGTTGTCTAGAATAAATTCAGGGGCACAAATTTAAATTTACATCTTAACCAACAGCTTCTATCTCCTTCCACCCTAATTATTTAATCAGGAGCTTATAGAAATGTTCCAGAGCACCCCCCCTCCACAATTCTCAAATTATTCCAATAAATATTTTCTGAGAACATTCTAAAAAAATTCACATTTTCAAGAATTTGCACATAACTTTATTGCAACTGATGTTCACGTCAACTCTGTGATGAAATCTTCATTTTATATATAGCTCCACCAGTGAGCAGACACAGGCATGTCATCCCTGGTCACAGAGCTGTCAAAAGCAGTGTGAGCTGAGGGAAGGCTTTCAGCCTGTACCGGAGGGACAGGCTATAGCTGATAGTCTCATATAGTCCTACAGAAGACCGTACTACTGATTTTCACTGTTTTCATAAATTCCCCTATGTTAACGTGTTTATTGGCCACCACGGTGTTGCCCTTTGATATCCTATAGTTTCCTTTAACACAGATTCAAGTTGCTTGTATGAAGAATGACAGATGATAAACTTTAACAAAATCCCGGGAGCCTCACACCATACACTGGAAAGGATGCCAAAGTAACTGAGCGCTTACTGTTGCATGCCTTCCGTGGGTTAGCTCACGTATCAGTGTGAGGAGAGAAAAAATTTTAACTCCGGGCAATGATTTCTTGGACATGGTATCAAAAGCAGAGATAATAAAAGCAAAAACAGACTAACAGGACTACATCAAATTTAAAAACCTTCCTGTATCAAAGGATGCAATCAACACGGAGACAGACAAGCTAGAGGATGGGAGAAGAAGACGGCAAAGCATCCACCTGACAAGGGTTACGATCCAGAATATATAAAGAGCTCTGACAAATCAAACACCAAAGATAAAGAAATAAACAAGCAGATTTTAAAATAGGGAGAGCACGTGAAGAGATATTTCACCAAAGGACATAGGCCAACGGCCAACATGTGTATAAAAGATGCTTACACATCACTAATTACTAGAGAAATGCAAATCAAAACCACAAGGAGACATCACCTCACACTTGTAAAGATGGGCTCTATGAAGAACAAAGAGAAAATAACAAGTGTTGATGGAGAGGTAGAGAAACTGAAACTGGTGGGAATGTAAAATCTGCCAGGGAAAGCAGGATGGTAGGTAGTTGCTCAAAAACAAAAATAGAATCACCAATATGAACCAGCAATCCTATTTCTGGGTATAGATACAAAAGACTTAAAAACAGGGTCTTAAAGAGCAATCTGCACACCCATGTTCATGCCAACACTGTCCACAAGAGCCAAGATACAGAAACAACCTAAATGCCACAGATGGAAGAATGGTCTTGAAATTGTTTTCCATACACACCATGGAATATTATGCACCCTTGAAAAGAAACAGCTCTCACATGCTACAACATGGCTGAACTTCAAGGACGTCGCAAGCCAGTCACAAAGCAGCAACCAGTATTTGATTCCACTTACGTGACTATCTAAAGTAGTCAAAAATGTAAAGGAAAGTAGAAAGCAGTCAGGGGTTGGCAGGGGGAGAACCGAGGAGAGCTTTGATGGATACAGTTTCCATATCACTCCCTGCACAACAATGTGAAAATGGTTAGCCACTGAACTAAGAATCCTTACACTGGTAGATCTTGTTATGTGTTTTTTGCCGCATTTAAAGACAACAACAACAAAAAACCTCCTTTCTGTTTTACTTCCCTTTTCTGCATCTGGTATAGTATCAAAAGCAGTGCAAGGGAAAGCGCAGATAACAGCAAAGGGAGCGAGGCCTTCCACAAGGCAGACAAATTAAGGAAACGACAATAAAATAAAACAGGCCGCCCAGGCTCTTGCTACTCTTGTTACCCATCTCTTCCTTCTTACCCTGGAACCGCGTGAGCCCAAGTGCAACAGCCCCATTAGCCAGACAGTGGTGAGAGGGTTTTGGAGAAAGCACAGCGCTGTTCCGACTTTGCTCCTAACGCCTGTGTGACCTTGGATGAGGCACTTTCATTCACTCACTGGCCCCCCATTCCTTCCTCCCCCCCCCGCAGAAAGGCTGTTTAGCCAGGGGCAGGGGCGCCCCTGCCAGAGGAAGCCCGCGCCTGTGCATGGGCTGGTTCTGAGCACACGAAAGAATTCACAGAATTCACACCAAGTCCAGGCTCCGCGTCTGCACTTCGTCGCTGGCAAAACGGCGCTTCCGTTATCTCCGGAAAGCCCGGGAACGGGCGCGAACGGGGTGAATTCAACCAAGGGCGGGTGGTGACCCCGCTCCTCGGAGCCGGCCTGACCGGCTGCGGCTGTGGTGTCAGCACACCCGGCGGCGCGCGCAAGTCAGGACCGACTCCCGACCGCCGGGGCCCTCGGGGAAGCCAAGGCATCCCAGGTTTGCGGAGCAGGGCTCCCCGGAGACAAGGCGCCCAGCCCTGAGCAGCAGCCACGAGAGCTCCCTGCTCCTCTGGCTTCGCGGGGCCTAGGCCTCGCTGGGGTGCGGAAGGGAAGCTGGGGCGCACGCCAGACAGCCGGAAACGAAGCCTACTCTGGGAGACGGACCAGACAAACCCCCAGAAGGGCGGCTGAGCATCCGGGAGGCCGTTCCGGAGCGGCCACGCACAGGAGCCGGCGCGGGAGGGTCTCCGAGGCGCCCCGCGGGCAGGAGCGCCGGCCGGCGGGCGGGGTGGTGGGGGACCCCCCTCCCCGGTCCCCGCGGGCAGGGCTGAGACGCTTCCTCTCGGGCCCCGGGGGTCAGGGCCGCGGGTTCCCGGGGCTGCTCCCTCCGGGGCTGGGGCGGGGGTACGTGGCGACGCTCCACCCCCGGTGCCGGGGGTCTGAGCCGGGCGCCTGAGGACATTCCTGCAGGGGCAACACTCGGGTGGGGGCCCGGCCAGGTGCGGGGCCGGGTGCGGGGGGATCGCGTCCAGGGCCTCCCGGCGCGACGCTGGGACGGGGGCCGGGGCAGGAGGCGGTCGCAGGCGGAATTCGGGGTGCAGGCGCCGGCGCGGGCCCCGGGCGAGGAGAGGCGCGGGGGCAGAGGCGGGCGCGGGGGCGGGGGGCAGCGTGCAGGGCCGGGGCGACGTCGGCGGGGCGCGCGGGGCCTCACCGCGGGCGGCGGGCAGCGGGTAGAGCTTCTGGGCTTTGTGCAGGAAGCGCTGGGCCTTGTCGCGGTCTCCGGCGTCCAGGGCCTCGCGGGCGATCCGCACACACTTCTCCGCCTCGTCCCGGTTCCCCTCCATGGCCTGCGCGTCCCCGTCTCCTCCGGCGGCGCGGGGCGCGGGGCGCGGGGCGGAAGCGGCGGGGCGCGGCCGGCCGGGGCGGGGCGCGGGGCGCGGGCGGGCGGCGCGGGCGCGGAGAGCGGCCCGGCGCCTGAGCCCGCAGCCCCGCCTCCTCCGGACTCTCCGCCTCGCGCCCCGCGCGGCTCCCGCCGACCTGCCCGGCGTCCGAGCGCCGCCCTCTCCGCCGCGGCGGCCGGGAGTCCCCAGGTCCGAGCGGGCCGCGACGGCCCGACGCCCCGCCCCGCCCGCCGTCCGGTGGGGGCGGGAGGACGCGCGCGCTTCCCGGCCGGTCCGGCTCCAGGCCCCGCCCCGAGGCCGCAGGTGAAGGCCGCCGCGGCCCCGCAGAGCTGCCGCGCAGGTGCCCCCGCCCGCGGCGCGCCCCGCCCCCGGCTCAGCCGCAGACCCCTTCAGACCCGGAAATTAAATTGTCTCGGGACCCCCAGGAGCCAGGAACACCTTTACTTCGTAGTTTGCCATTTTCCTGGTGAAAAGCCGCAGCCCTCATCGTTTATGTCCCCAGCAGGACGGGCCGGGCTCCCTGGCAACGTCGCCAGCGGCGCGGAGACCTTTGGTTTTCTCATAGCCCCTGGGCATGCCCCGTCCTCACCAGCTAGGCCAGGCAGAGGCCACCCGTTGCTTGGCAATGCCTTCAAACTTAATTTTTCAAAACCAAGAATTTGCCAGAAACCATGTCAAAATAACCCATTCAACCCAAGCACAAATTACCCATTTTTATGCCAAACTGCTAGCCTTGCTGGCAAACCCCTTGAACCGTGCCCCCAGCCATGTCCTAACAATTGCGTTTGTTCGGGCATCCCCACAGGGAAGGCCCCACCCTCCAGGCTGGCACCTCCAGAGACCCCCCGTGAGCCCAGCCCGGCTGGCGCAGAGCGAGGGCGGCTGGGAACTGCGCCTGAGCACCTCGTCCCATTCACCCAGCGCCCACCGCCGTAGTAATTCATTATGTAACACCAAAGAGCAAACAGTCGGGCCGTGCGACTTTGTTGATGTACAAAATCGTGATTTCAAGGGTGGAAACACGCCGAGGCGACTGCCGGATGCGTGTGCAAAAGGAAGCAGCGCCCCAATGAGACGGAAACACGACCAGTTCGGGATATGACCTTTATTGAGCTCATCCACCGCGGTGGAAATAATGTCTGTACAAAACCGAATGTTTGTTACTATAACTTCTGCATCACAATTAAAATCCAAACAGTTTTTTAAAAACAGTCAACTCAATCAAAACCCACGACTTCGGCATCAATAGCTTCTTTGAAGCCACAGTAACACTTAAATATGGTTAAGACTCGAATGCAGAAATTTGGTTGGCTGGAAAGTTAATTAAACTTCCAACTCGCTCAAATAGAATTACAAAAAGGCAAAATTGTGTTTTTCACAGAGATACAGTCCACTGGCATCACCGACACTGGACAGCTGCTAGAGTACTTAGAGTCCTGAGAGAACGCGGGGCCCGCGCGTCCGCTAGACCGTCTTCTGCTGCCCCTTCTTCCCGATCAGCGACTTGTGGATGTGCGGGATGACACCTGGGGGCGGGGGGCGCGTCAGCCCGGGCGCCCCCGCTCCACGCCGTCTCGGGCCGCGTCCCAGCCGCGCGCGCCCCTGTCACCGCGGCCCCGCGCGCCCGGGCTACGTACCGCCGCCGGCGATCGTGGCCTTGATGAGCGAGTCCAGCTCCTCGTCCCCGCGGATCGCCAGCTGCAAGTGGCGCGGGGTGATGCGCTTCACCTTCAGGTCCTTGGACGCGTTCCCGGCCAGCTCCAGCACCTGGAAGGCAGCGCCGTGGTGCCCGCGCGCGCCCCCGCCCGCCCCGCGCCCGCACCCCGCGCGCGCACGCACCTCTGCGGTGAGGTACTCCAGGATGGCCGCGCTGTACACGGCGGCCGTGGCGCCCACGCGGCCGTGGCTGGTGGTCCGCGACTTGAGGTGCCGGTGGATGCGGCCCACCGGGAACTTGGCGGGCAGAGAGCGCGAGTCAGCGGCGCCCGGCCGCGCCCCCCCGCGCCCCCCGGCGCCCGGCCGCCGAGCGCGCACTGACCTGCAGGCCGGCCCGCTGCGAGCGCGACACCGCCTTTGTCTTGGCCTTCCCGGAGTCCTTC
>PVIJ01011780.1:0-26237 GCA_004024925.1 Scalopus aquaticus
CCAGAATTCCATCATCATCCAGAAGAGAGGATTACCGGAAACTGAGGGGTGGAGTTAAGCAGACATGTTGGCTATATAACGAGGGCTTTTGACCTTGGGGGGGCTCTTGCTTCTCGTCAGGCTACAGCGTGCCATTGGGGTTTCCAGCTCTTCGGATCTGGTAGGACGTATTTGGAGATTTATCTCTCTCCCTCACTTTCTCTTTTGTCCCCGAGTTATTCATTTTTTTATTTCCCTTCCTTTTGTAAATAAACCCTTTTATTAACCTTTTTGTGAGTGCCTGCAATTGTTCTTATTATAAGTCTTTTTTAAGTGCACGGGTGAGAACTCACAGTCAGGCACCCCATTGTATGTCGGGGTTGTCCTGTAACACAATGACCATGCAGTGTGCCAAGTGAGAAGACAGAGGTGAGTTTCTTGGGTCAGGGCAAGTTATAGGAAAGAGTACAAGCTGTGATCTTGAACACCTGGGCAGGTACTCGCTGTGTGACCTCAGTGGACTGACCGCACTCTCTGGGCTCCAGTTTTTCTCAGCTATAAAATTCTGGGAGGGAGAAAGTCCAGAACCCCAAGACTGATATGTAGAGAATTGGAAGAAAGATCATGGAGGGCCCACAGGCCTTGGCAGGCGTCTCAGAGAATCAGAAACCGTCAGTCACTGGCCCTCCTAGTGGGAGCGTGTTGCTGGCTGCTGACTGCTGGGGTAGAGAGTCTGTTCTGTGGAGACCAGGTTGGGCGTATTCCATGGATAAGATGTGATTAGATGGTCCTGAGCGTCCCAAACCAAGTGTCATTGGGAATTTAAATCTCCAGAGTTGGCCAGGTGCCCTCGTTAAGACCTTGTCTGGCTGGGCGGGTTGTTTGGCTGGGTGAGGACCCACCAATCACCAAGCTGCTGGGGGCAGCAATGCTGGGGATATCAAGACAGGCTAGACAGTCCCTAACCCCAAAAGGCCACTCTCCTTTTTGGCTTGTCCATGTCACTCCCCACTGACTTCCATGTCATGAGATTGCTAATGGCACGCTTCAGTCCCCCACATCTATATCCTCTCATTGCCTCCCACCTCCTTAGCACCACACTTAGACCCACACTTTCTCCAGGCTGGGGAGCTCCCTCCAAGGCAGGCTTCCACTCTGGCTCCATCCTCCTCTGCTGCATGCCGCTACCTTGCCACCTCGGGAAGGAGGAAATTGCCCCACTTCCCTGTCTCCCCCAGCCCCAGTACGCTCCCGGCCCCATGGCCTACAAAATAGCAAACAGCTGCTGTGACCATGGGCTGCCCAGACCCCAGGGGCCTGGGGGGAAGCAGGCCAAGGGGAACTTGGAGAGGGAGCTCTTAATAACATAACCTTCCCCAAGCTGCTTCCAAAGAAACTTCTCCTCACAAATCATTCCATAAACACTTAGCAGGCTCTCAGGAAAGCGTGCACAGCTCTCACCCGGCTATTAGGAGGCTCCTCACAAGTAAATTGAGACCAGGCAGCAGAGGCCTGTGCCAAATTCTCCTTCCTGCCCTCTTTCCACATGGTGTCCTCCTCCCCCACTCCAGGCCCTTCAGTTCCAAGGCCCAAGGTCCCCTCCTTTGCTTCTCTGGCCTCTCCTCAGATTCAGGCCCTCTCTCCCTGCTGAGCAGAAGGTCTCTGTTTCCCTGGAAACCAGCCCCCTCCCCTACCCAGCTTCTGGGTTTCCAGGGGAGCTGCTCCTGGGCTGCTCTGTAGGCTCAAATCCTACTGAGGCTTCAGAAGGCCATTACACCAGGCCAGGCATGGACAAAGTGGGCTAGCTCACTCCCCCACTCTGTCCCAGCCATTCTCAGTCAAGGCCGAGGCCGCTGGTGCCTCTCAGGCTGGGGCTGCTCAGTAGGGAAATAACTCTGGGTTCATCCAAGTCACGAGCTGGAAAATCCCTCCCATCCAACAAGGCCCCTCTAGGGAAAATGTTGAGCAACTCATTCGCTGGCTAATATCCAACACTTGGTTAATATCCAACAAGGATTGGGGAATTACTTGATTGTTCATAAGTTGACACATTTGCTTACAGGTTAGCAGCTTGCTCATGTAATGACTTTCATTAGGGTTTTTGAGAACAATAGTAGGGGTTGGCACCCTAGCATTGTCCTCCATCATAATTGGCTTTGGAAAACACTTCAAGAATGACTGCCTCTTTTTCTAGGTTTGCCCAATATCATCTTGAAGAACAAAGAGCCATATTACAAACAGAAATCATTGGTGAAATAAATAAAACAATCAGATGAAAATAAACACGCAGATTTGCATGCACCAACATTAGCATTAAACGGGATTTGAGAGATAGGCCCCGTCACAGAAATTAGGTCAAGTCCAAGCCCATCACTTACTGGACCTTGAGTGAGTCCCAGCAAACCTCAGTTTCTCCAACTCTAAAGTGGGGATAAATTCTACCTACCTCAGAGAGCTGCCAGGAGAAGCTGCCTCACTCCACCGGTCCTTTACGTTGCGGTCCATGGCGGCCTCCAAAGGCGCGCCGAGGCTGAGGGCCTTGTCCGTGGCACTGGTGTCGCCTGTTCACTCTAAGAATTCAATCCCAGGTCACTCATTCAATCTTTCTGTCAGCAAATATTTAGGAAGCCTCTTCTATACCCCAGGCACTAAGCAAGACACTGACCAAGAGAGACACAGGCATGTTGCATGAGGAGCAACCAGAAACGAGAAGACAAACACAAAGGATAAGTAATAAACTGCAGTTGTACTAAGAGTCACCGTGTTCCCAATTCAGAGGACTGAGTATTTCTTTATTCATGGTGGGAATCAGACTCCAAGTAGGGAAACAGAAATCCAGCAAAAGGCACCCAGGAGAGGAATCGGGCTGCTAGTCTGTTGGCAACAGGGGGAGAGAAAGCGAAAGAATGGGTCTAGACAATGATGCTGAGGAGAATGGTAACAGCCGCCATTCATGGGCCACCCCTACGGCAGCCAGCTCTGGGCTTCACTCTCCTTCCCGAGAATCCTCTCACACAGGTGGACACAGGTTTGGAAAGGTGATGTGAGTTGCCCAGTGCCACACATCTAGGAAGCAGAAGGGCCAAAATGCAAGTCCAGAATTGTCAACCCCCTAAAAAGATGACAGCAGATCCCATCCTCAGATCAGACACAGAGGAGTTACTCTGGAAATGGAGCAGTGTTGTCTCTCCACAGAGAGCGCTGCAGGGGACCAGGGCAGACCTTGCTGCCTCTTCCAAAGTTGGTCTCCTCAGATGTCAGGTGGGAACTTCTGCCCTTTGTACTTCGCATCACTCTCCTCAGACATTTTGGTCCCTGCACATCCCTAGGGAGCAAGAGCCTTTTAAAAGTAGAAATTCCTCAACTGGGCACCTAGGCCCTGGCCCTACCCCAACCTACGTGCTTGTCCTCAGCAGGCATGCTACCTCGCACTGGCCATGCTCACCTCCAGGCTTTTACTCACACTGCTGCTTCTCCCTAGAATGCCCTTCCCATTCTCTTCTATTGGAATCCTGCCCATTCTTCAAGACCCAGTTCAAATTCCACTTTGTTCTAGAATATTTTCTAATTCTTCACCTTCTGGGTTAGTGACATGAAAGGTAAAAGCGCATGTTCTCCTCTTAGGATATCTGGTCCTGGCATGTCACTAACACACAACCACCAACACATCAAATTAGTCTTCTAACCCATAAAACAGTGTCAATATTCCTTACTTCATAATCTTAGGGTGATTAGTAAGTGGAGCCATGGATATAAGACTTCCTTGTAAATGACAACATGCTGTAAAGATATTATTTATAATCACGGTCTTATTATCATATAAAGTGACAAAAATTGGCTTAAACAGTAACAACAAAGTGTTAACTTGTGTAACTAAGAAATCCACAGTCTTTAAGGAATGGCTCAAATCCAGTCCCTGGGACCTGTTTATCCTAGGGAACCTGTTTGTCTCTAAGTTTGTCTCCTGGTTTCTGTATTAGATTCATCCTTAGGCTCCACATAGTGAGAAGATAAGTATGAAGTATGAAGTGGTCAGGAAGATGAGAGGTACTGATTGGTCAGGCCTGTGTCTCATGACAAGTTCTGGGGGTTGGGGTTCAAGACAAGACATGAATCAATGTTGGGAGGACAGGGGGAGAGGAAGGTTATCGTAAAGCAAAATCAGAGTACTGCAACAAGAATAAAGGCAAAAGGACATTGTTAGCAAAAATAATAGTGACCCACCCAATCCACCCCTTTGCTGGACTAATGGTACAAAATAACTTCCCATCTCTTGCCCTCCCCAAATAGAAAGCAAATCAGAGACTCATGTAATTACTGAGTTCAGGGTAACATGTTCTTTCCTTTCAGAGTCAGATGTGTTCTTGAGTCTTACACTCTATGGCCTAAGTGATAATCACTCCACACACCACTACCCCACACAGTAGAGAGAAACCAGTCATTGCAATCCCAACTAGTCAAAGAAAGAAAGGAAAAGAGCACCCAGGGCTACCAGTTGGCAGCATTGATCAGTTCCTGGGGAACAGGAATACCAGGCTCCCCATCCTGACGGAGGAGCCAGCAGGCAGACGAATGGCCCTCCAAGGAGACCACATTCTAACCTTTGGAATCTGTGCATTTATTAAACTAAATGGCAAAGGAATATTAACACTGTAGGTGGAATTAGAGTTGTTAACGATCTGACCTTAAAATGGGGAGGTTTTCCTGGATGAGCCCATTATAATCGAAAGGGTCCTTCAAAGTGGAAGAGTAAGGCAAAGAGTCCATGTCAGGGGATGGGAGGAAGAGCCAGTCCATCACTGCTGAGCAAAGTGGCATCCATTTCACTCAACAGTCTGTGATCACTGATTTTGTAGAGGGAAAGGACCATGAGCCAAGGAATGCAGGCAGCCTACAGAGACTAGAAAAGGCGAAGGATCAATCGTCCCCAGAGCCTCCAGAAAGGAACGTAGTCCGCTGACACCCTGCATATAGCCCCATGAGTCCCCTTTTAGACATCTGGTCTATAGAATTGTAAGGTAATAAATTTGTGTTGTTTTAAGTCACTTAATTTGTGGTGATTTGTCACCTAAGTCATAGAAAACAAATACAGAGAACAAAACAATAAATCCCACTACTGAAATATTCCTTTTTGGTCATATAGTCCTGTGTCTGGCTGGGTTTTTTTAAGAGCCACTGCCACTTTCCGTCCTCAGAACCATCTTGGGACATGGGTGTGATCATCTTTATGTTATAGTTGGGGAAACTGAGACTATAGCAATTGCCAACTTGTCCAAAGCCAGGGAGCTGGCAGGAGACAAAGCCAAAATTCAAACCCTTCTGTCCAACCTTGAGCCATGCTGGGGCCCTCACATTACTTCCTTGCCCAATGGGCTCTCATCTCTGCCTGAACTAAACCCTTCTGTGACGGGGGTTCTCATCCTGCAAAGTCACCTTTCTGTCCCTTCCTGACTTCACCTTCTGCGTGGTCCTGATCTAAGAGCCAGCCCAGAAATGGCAGCTAAGATGTAGGACTCTGGGCCCAGTGGGTGATGAATTGAGAATGAAGTTGCCTGGATCGGGGACTGAGGCTGGGCTCTCCCACTCTCAGGGGACAGATCATTTTGATCAAGATGCAGATTTCTGCTGTCTTCTCAGGTCTCCAGGCTCAGAGCTCCTCTCAGCTGAGCTGAGAGGTATTGGAATGCACCACTTTATAGCAAATGGAGGAAATGGGGAGCTTTGTCTTTCAGGATTTATTCTTCTCTCTGTTGTTACCTCTACTCTCCGCTGATCCAGGAATGTCCCAGGGGTGGTTGAGGGGAGGAGGGGCAAATTTGGCTCCTCCAATTTCTCCCTGACAAATGCAAAATGGGTCGGAGGCCACAGGGGAGGTAAATAGATCCCTAAAAGTGCCTAGTGTGCAATTTAGGGCTGAGAGTAAGTTCACACAGAGATAGAGCTCCACGGGCACAGCCCCAGGGACTGGCGTGGCCAGCTAATAGCCAGAAACAACTGCTGCCCCACCCCCAACACACACAGAGGCCCAGGCTGTGTGGGCACAGTCCAGGGCTTCAAGCACAGACACTAAACACATTCTCCAAAAGGCAGATGAGACCCGGGGAGCATCTAACTGGGGAGCATCTCCTTCATCGGCCCAGCGTGGGGAAAATAATTATCTAAGCTCACTCAGTAAACTTAGGACTACTGGTTCATAAAGCCTCAGTTTCTCCTGGGGTCAAGTGTTGTCCTACTGAGAAACTTAAATGAGGCATAAACTGTTAAGTGTCTGAATGTGAGCAGGGGAAAACAACAGCCCAGCACAGGCTGAGTGCGCATTCAGTACCAGGCACCGTGCTAAATGCTGGACAAGCTTCATTTCATTTCACCTTCATAATTCTCTGGGAAGCTATTGTTTCATCCATTTTTCAGATATAGAAGCTGAGATTCAATGAGGGAACTTTCTAAGTGGGTAAAAAATCGGTTCTTAACTCAGGGAGTGGTTATATAGGTATGTATTATGGGAAAAGTCACTGAGATGTACACTTAAGGTTGGTATAATTTTCCCTGTCAATTATGCTTCTATTTTTTTAATGCTGTGATAGGAAAAAAACTAGTCTCAGAGAGGTTAAGCAACAATGTCAAGATCACACAGCTGGTGAGTGACAGAGCTGGGCCTTCAACTAGATCTGTCTGACCACAGAGCCTAAAGTCTTGCTATATTGTCACTCATCTGCATCACCCAAACCTCATACCTCAACTCTGTGGCCCTGTTCTAATTTGCTGAATCCAGATTCAAGGGAATGACTGGGAGGCATGGGGGGCTCTGGAGGGAGTCTGTGTCTGGACAGCAGGGCTGCTATTGCACTGTGATGTGCCTCAGAGCACATTAGAACAGTCTGCTCTTTGCTCCAAGCAATGCAACCTCAGACCAGGGTGCAGGAGTATGGTAGGAACTGCAGCCCCCAGCTTCTTAGTGGATCCTCTGTGCAGTGCACAACCCAAACACACGTACACAGCCATGGCAGGGGTGCTGCAGGCAGGCAGAGGGGATGTCACCCATATTGCGCATTTCCTGACCCTTTGCATTTCTCTACTGGGGCATTTCTGATGCCCCCCACCTCCATCTCTCTGGGACTTGAGGGGCCTCTTGTTTGGGTACAGACCCTGAGCTATAGGGCATTCACAAGGGGGTCACTAACTCACTCAGGAAATACTTGAAAAGGGCCCTGCCTGTTTTAAACCCTCTGCTGCTCTCTGGGTACAGACGATAGGCTCCAGTGCCTGCCTTGGAGGGAGCAGTCCTGAGTAAGTGCAGTAAGTACAGGAAGAGATAAATGACAAAGAGCAGGGCAGCTGGCATTGTTGCAGAGAAACAGAAGGCACCCGTTCCTCAGAGCAGAAATGGCTTGATAAATACATAAACCGGAGAGCTGTCATGCAAAGAATGGTCCCCAGAGTGGTCCAGGGCCAATCTGCAGAGCTGCTTGCCCTCCTGTGTCCCCCATTTCCAAACCTGAGGTCTCTCTGACCCCAAAGCTGTGTGGCCCTACAGCGCGGCCTGGGCTCTCTCCCTGCAGTGGGTATCCTTTCCTGCGTTGCTGTCCCCCCACCTGGCTTAGTAGCCTTCCTCCAGACCGCTTTGCCTCCTCACCCCAGAAGGGGCTGGATGAGGGACCCCCCCCGGCCCCACCTGCCTGGATGGCCTGGGTGTTCTGTGTGGGAGCATGTGTAGACCTGGCCCCCCAGCTGGGGCAATGGTCCTTGAAGTGCACGTAAGATTCCTTGTCAGTGGGACATGACCTCAGAGGTCGCTTGGCGAGGGCAGGAGAAATGGGTCACCGGAGAGGGTGTGAGCATAATGGGCGCCCCTCCCATCTGCACAGTGGTTAACTCTGGGCAAAGCCTATTTCCACACCTCAGCCTGCAAAAGAATCAGTGATGCAAGGGAGGCTCAGAGAACTCAAGTAACTTGCACAGGGCCACACAGCCATACCGTGTTCCAGTTGAGCCAGGAACACAAGCTTGCCTCACCATTCCCTGACCCCTTTCTACATCCCCCCCACACTGTGGGCTCAGGGAAACAGGAGGTTGGACCCTGGGGCTGGGCCTCTCCAATTGCACTGAGGCGTTGGAGCTGGTGATGATGACGGAGCTGCCGTCTGCCAGGAGGAGGTCACGGTCTGCAGATGCCACGGTCTGTTGGCTTTTTGAGCAGGATGAACTAGCGAGGCCCTCACGGGGCTAGACAGGGCTGGGCTGGGGGCCTTACCCCAGGTAGGTTGGGAGGGCTCTCAATAGAGTAGGGGGGACAGCAACACCTTCCTGGTCTCCCTGCTTCCCCCCTTTTGTACTAGAGTACTAGAGCAAAAGGTTCAGCCAAGCCTCCTTTGCTGAGGCAAGGAATGGATATGGATAGGAAGGATATGGATGCATAAGAAGCCAGGCAAGGGTGGGGGAAGGTTGACTAGATGGGCCAGGCAGACTTTAGTGCAAGGACAGCATTGCCCAGACCCTATGGAAGGCCGACAGAAAAGCTGAGTCAGTTCCAACTAAGAACAGCTAAGCCTGGGGTGGGGGCTCTGGAGCCACTCCTGGCTTCAGATGCTAACCACCTCTGTGTGACCTTGGTAAGATATTGTGAGTGGTGGCACAGGTGGAGGGGGTGTTCTTATGGGTGGGTGGGGGACCATTTCCCCCATCTGCCTATCCAATTGTGTGAGGCCAGGCCCCTCAGACAGTGAGAACAGCACTGGAACATTAGGAGCTGCTTCCAGAATCTACTTCCCTTTCAAAGACAAAAATATGACAATTCTTCCTCTCTTGGTGTGGATTGCAGAATGGGTTGGGGCCAGAAAAATGTAAATTCCCAACACTTAATGCTGTGTGACTTTGGATAAGATACTTAACCTCTCTGTGCCTCCATTTCCTCATCTGTAAAATGGGAATAATAACCCCTCAGAGTTGGTGCTCCAAAGATTGTTTCCTTCCCCTTCTTTTGGTGTCAATCCCACTACTTTGATACCACCTAAAATGAGTTAAGTTGTGGTGTGGGCTGGAACCCATGAAGATCAACCTCAATTCCTGCTTTCAATGAGCTCAAGAATCCCCGAAGAAGCCAAAATGTTGAGATGAGTGAAGGTGGAGGCGATTGGATGTTTTCTCATGATTGAAGTTGGGTGATCAGTATGTGGGAGGTCACTGTACTAGTCTATATCATTTTATATGTCTTAAATTTTCCACAATTACAGTTTTAAAGCCTTTTCCTAAAACATCTAAAATGATCTTAAGTACCACCAGTTATATGTAACAGTATTCAAGCAAAACTAGATAATCCCTCTCTTCCCCAATCACTGCTATAATGCTCAATCCAGCGGTTGTCACACATGGTCAGTCCCATGAGCCAAATCCAGTGAACTGCCTGTTTTGTAAATAAAGTTTTATTGGAACACAGTTGGCCCATTCATTTATATATAGTCAGTGGCTGCTTTGGCCCTAGGGGCAGAACAGTGTCAGAGACCTTATGGACCACAAACTCTAAAATATTTACTATGTGCCCTTTAGAGAAAAAGTTTGTAGTCCTGTTCTAATCTCCCAGCCATCCTCCGTCATTCATTTACAATTTTGCTCAGGATACAATTCTCTCCAGCCCGAGCCCTGGGGTCATCCCAGATGATCATGTAGATACCTACCCAGCACCCAGTCTCTAGGCCTTCTCACGGCCATCTCCATCTTCTTTCTCTGCTCCCCTTTGGTGTCCACTCTCCATCCTCCCCTCAGAACTTGTTGCCTCCCGTAATGGGTCCACCTTCAAAATTACTCATTCATACCTCAACACTCCACCAACAAACTTCCAGTTTGTCTGTGCAATTAGTTCCACTAATCAGTGGTTCTCATTGGATATTTTCAGTTGACCTCTCCACTTGCTCCCAGTTCATGTATTTTTCTTCTTCTTCTTCTTCTCCTTCTCCTCCTCCTCCTCCTCCTCCTCCTCCTCCTCTTCCTCCTCCTCTTCCTCCTTCTTTCTCTTCTTCCTCTTCTGCTTCTGCTTCTTCTGCTGCTGCTGCTTCCGCTTCCGCTTCCTCTTCCTCTTCCCCTTCCCTTTTCCCTTCCCCTTCCTCCTCCTCTTCTGTTTTTTTGTTTTTGTTTATTTTTGCATCCCTCTTTATCCACAACCCATCATTTCAGTAACACCCTTGCTAATCCCCCAAACCCACTGCCCTTTACTCTGGACTAAATTTAAAAGAATCCAATAGTGGATGAACCCAACAACCTGTTTTTTAATGCCTCAATCCAAACAGAAAAAAAAAAAATCACACAACAGCCAAGTTGATTTCTCTAGTTTCATACCACATTTAAACAAGCATTTAACACTAACCAAAATCCAAATAAATTGATGTAGTTAACTCATTTCCTCTCTCCAAAGCAGCTATTTCAAAGTTTCTCCAGTCTCTGCTGATAAGATTTGATGAGACAGAGATGGGGGTGAAAAGGACATTGCATGTGAGGGAAGTAGCAAGAACAAGGACCAGGAGGGGCCCTGTGAAAAAGGCGCTAGATGTGGCCAGGGAACAGTGAGAGTAAGGCTGGAGAGAGGAGCCAGGCCAAGCAGCCAGCTACATCTTGTAGATTTTTAGGAATGCCCTGGGCACCAAGGAGCCAGAGAAGGCTCTGGATCGGGTGGTGGTCAGATGGGAGATGGATTTCACCTGCGGTAGGATTGGGGCATCAGGAAAGAGGTGTGGAGGAGGGTGTTCATCTACCTCCCTCTTTATGTCCATTTGACAGATTGTAGCTTCCCTCTAAGGAGAGAGGGCACTTCAAGGCACCCCCATGCGGACCGCTTGCTAATTCCTAGGGAAGCCCAGAGTGTCTGCAGCACCCAGCTTCCATGGCCACCAGCCAGGGAGCACCAGCAGCCATGCCCTCTGGAGCGACAGCCGGACCCAGTGGCTGGGCATAAAAGGCAGGTTGCCACACCTTCTTAACATTGTTCAAAGCAGGAATGCTAACATCTTTGTGCATCCAGTTTTTCTATGTTGTGGAGAATTGACATTTTCAGAGCACCTACTACATGCTGGGCCCCGCTTCATCCACCTGACACATAGCCATTGGAGGTTAGCACGTACAAACCCACATTATGATGAGAAAACAGCCTGGCAAGGCAGGGGGCCTCGGTTAATGGTGGAGCCACACCTGGAGCCCATGTGCTAGACTCCCTGCCTAGTGCTCTTTCCCTGTGCTCAGCTGCCCCTGGGACTCACAGTCATGAAGATTCAACACCCCAAGGAGGAATGCACATCTGTTGCCTTGTATACCTCCCACGGAATGAGCTCACCCTCACGGGGCAGCCTCCTTCCCTGTGGGCAGCCTCCTAGGATACATCATCCCTCATGGGGAGCTGGAACATGACAAGCTTGTGGGTCCCAGTTCATCTAGAGAGCTGGCAATGGCGGCCTTGCAACTTCCCACAGGCTGCCCTTCTCCAGGCACGTGCTCGCAGTGTCGGCCAGACTTCACAGCGCACTTGAAGCCCTGTTCAAGCTCCAGTTTGCCCACAGAGTCCAGAGAGGCCAGCTCCAAAGCATGATGTGCTCCTGGCCCTTTTGCCTCTCTGTGATGCCACCAGAGATGATACCAGCATCCTTTGCAGCAACACACTATTGGCTCACAGTCAATCTCCCCTTTGCGCCTACCCTGGGTGGCCTGCAGGTGGGCTGAGCCACAAGCAGCAAATATTTGCTGATGGAGGGAATGCATTGTCACTGAGGACCACTCAGCAGGTGTCTGTGTGTGTGGGAGGTGAAGCAGGGGGCAGTGACCAGGCAGGAATTGCCTGGAGCCTCACACCTGTGAGGACTCCCAGACAGTGGGTGACCCAGCCCCAACCCCAGTCAAGTTCAAAGACTGAGAGAGATGACTGGGGCCAATGGGACATTTAATCAACAGGGCACAAGTGAAGATGTCATCAAAGGCTGGGAGGGCAGGTCCACAGCTGCGTCAGAGTGGGAGAGTTGAGCATGAGGAGAGAGCTCCGGACCATGAAGAGGGAAGGGCACCAGCTCCCGGGGAAGTTTATATATCCAGAGACCCAGAGAGGGTGGTGCTAAACACGAGGGGCTGGGGGAATATGGCATATCAGGGTCTGTCGGGGAAGGGGTGTGGCTGTGCATCACCATGGACAGAGGGGCCCATAGAGTCCCAGTTCTACCCCAGAATCCAAGTAACCTCAGACAGGACCCTCCCCCTCTTTGAAGACCCCTTCCCCCATGAGGTCCTATTGCAGAGGTGATGCTGGAGCAAGGCTGGAGATGCTCACAGAAAGGAACTCACCCCTGCTTCTAAATTGGGAGCAGCCTTCGGCTCAGGGCTATTCCTGTGTGAGGCTGGTCCTGTCCACCACTGTTTCAAAATATTCATAATAATACAACTACATCTTATTAAGCATCTATGAAGCACCAGTCACTTGCTAAGTGCTTTGCAAGTGCTCACACTGGAGCCTCAAAGCAGGCTGCTGAGATTGGGAGCGGGAAGATTCCCAAGGTGCAAAGCCAGCCCCTGGGGGGCACTGGGGCCAGCGGGCAGTGGCAGGGCCCTGTGAACCTACCACAGGGCCCTCCCTCAACTTGCCACCTGGGCCCTTCAACTGGGCCCTTCAGAACCACCTACTACCCTCTGCTGTCTTTAGTTCACAAGCGGGGTCTTGGGTTTCCGACTGGTATGTGAGGCAGAGAGGTGGGAGCCTGGGTGTGGGAGGGGAGAACCCTGTCAGGGGCTGGGGGCTGGGGGCTCCAGAGGGATCCTCAGGGCAGCCATGAGTCCGAGACTCAAAGGGGAACTCACATAGTTGTCACACCTGGGGAGTTGGTGGGGACGCTGGCTCCTGCTCCCCACTAGGTTCCACCCAGACCTGGAGAGGGAGACGCAGGGAGAGGAGAGAATAGCAGACCTTTAGCAGTGGTGCTGCGGCCCACCAGTTGGCGCCTCCCTGGCTCTCTGTCTGGGCTGCAGGGAGAGGACAGGGGCATGGAATCTGGGCCTGTGAGGCGGCCTCAGGCAAGCCGTGGGCCTTCTCAGCGCCTCTGTCTCTGCCCACTGACCTTCTCTTTAGTGGAAGTGTCCAGTGAGACAGAGTGTGTGAACCCCTTTGCAGGGGCTCCCCTGCCATTCTTCTCACTGCTGACACAGGACAGGGCACCTGTCCTGGCAGGGCTTCAGGGAGGGCAGAGGTGTGGTCTGCTTAGATGAGGGGTCCCCAGGATGGCAGGAGCACTGCTGTGTGATTGTAGGGGCTGGCACAACAATCAGGAGAGCCAAGACAAAGAATCACCCACCCCCTCCTTCTTGTGTCGGGGATCACAGATGGGAGGTGCTAGATGGGGTGGGGGCTTCTGAGGGTCTGTGTGTGCGGGGGTGGTGCTGTGTGGGGTGGGGGTATTGTGCTAGTGAACTGAGCCCTTAAAAATGGCTATTCCCCTTTGAGCTCACCTGGCCAGGCCCTGAGCTTAGTGGTGTGCCTCCTCCGCTGCTCTGGCGACACAGCCATTTGTGAGGAGGTGCCGCTGTCATCTCCAGTTGACAGAGGAGGAATTGGAGGCAAGCACGGGCCTGACCACCCACCCGCGGGTGAAAGCCAGCGCCAGGACCTAGGGTGTCTGACTCCAGGCCCCAGCTCGTGCCCACACCTTGCCATCTCTGCCCCACCATGCAGCAGGGGTAACCAAGCTCCCAGCACTGCAGTGACTTAACAGGGTTTGCTAGCGTGTGGGAAGAAGAGGCTGAAAGAGCTCAGCAACCCTACCAGACTCCCTAGCTGCACCCTCCGCGGCAAGGTCCCCTCCTCAGCGCTACCAGAAGAACCTCAGAGGCAGCTAAGTTGGCGGAGCCTGGAGGAGTGCAGAAGGGACATGTGACCTGGCACCATCCAAAAACAAAAGTCAGCCTGAGCGGCCTCTTTGAAGGAGACTGAGGGCAAGGGTGGGAGCTGAGGAATCCTTGGAATGTGAGTAGTCTCCAGAGCTCCAGGTGGAGAGGGTAGTCCCTGCAGGTAGGGCTCAGAACAATGGAAAGGTGTGGGTGGGGGCTTGTGGGACAGACAGAGCAGGGCTGGACCGCTGGGCGCAGCCTTTGGATGCTGGTGACTCAGGTGGAACCACAGACCAGACAGGGAGCAGCCCCTTTCACTCTGGTCCCTCTGGATGCCAAGCACCTGTAACCAGGGGTGCTGGTCATGGTCTCCCTGTGTGTGCAGGTTGCTCACAGCACCCGAAAATGTTCTCGCCCCTACAGTTTTGTCAAGCCCCAGACTGAAGGTGGCAAGGTGTGGCCACCAACTGCGGCTTGGAGCCAGAAAGTCCTGGGTCCCGGGGCTGGCTCTCACCTGTGTGGTGAACAGCCCCTTCGTGCCTCGGTATTCTCCTCCATCAACTACGGAAGCTCAGAAGGGCAGGTCTTACCCATAGTCCCTTAGCATGTTGGGGACACCCTGATTCAGCATTTTGCAACACCACACAGGGCTACCCTTCATCCACGGTTATGGGGATGTTGGAGGAGCGACCTCTAAGGTGTTCCGCTGGGGGTCACAGAGGCCACTGCCCCTTGCTGTGACTGCCCTGATCTGAGACTTCTGGCCCCACTGACAGCTGTCAGCACCCTGGACCAGGCAGGGCTGTGTCACCTCCTGCCAGTCTTTTCTCCCATCACTGACTGCCCATGTGGTGCTGTCCCCGGCCTTTCCCTACGCCAGCCATGCCCAGAGCCTCCCCCTTCCCCAGGGGCCTGTGGGGCCAAGACCTGCAACCCACATTGACCTCTCCCACCCAACCTCCCCAGCTCCTCATTCACTTTGTTGGAGGCCACTGTGGACCTAGCACTGTGTATACACACACACACACACACACACACACACACACACACACGAAATCTAGCAGGTGCCATCCTCCGAAACAATGCGCTGAGCATGCAGAAGGCCAGGGAGGGGGCTTAACTCTGTTGGGGAAGGAAGTGATCAAGGGAGGCTTCTCAGAGGAGGTGGTGCTGAACTGGATTTTAAATGATGAGCTTGATTCTCCAGATAAACAAAGGGTGAGTGGTCCCGCCTGGTGGTGGGAAAACATGTGCAAAGCTCTGAAGGCTGAAGCCACAGGAAGACTGAAGAGCACAGTGTGGAAGGGGTGGGAGCAGGGGGAGCCTAGAGGAGAAGCAGGGGCTGGAGTATGAGGGACTGTAGGCTAAGCTCAGGCTCTGGGAACATCTGGACAGATGTGATAAGTCTGAAGGAAAATGACTTTCCTGGCTGCAGTTTGTTAGGTTTTTGCTTTAATTACCATCCTTTCCCCAGAACAGCCCTCAGGCCAAATCAGGGCCCTCTCTCCCTGCAGAGTCCCTCGCCACAGTGGCCATTGTGAGATCCCGACTGCCAGGATGGAGCAGGACCTGTTCAGGTGACAGTGGGTGTGGCAGAGCAGGGAGCTGAGCCTCACGCTCCTAAGACCTTGACTGGGGCCATTTCCTGCGCCCCCCACAGCCTCCAGGGGCTGAGCAGAGAGGGGCTGCATGTAGAGTCAGGGGCCAAGGTGGGACTAGAACCCTGGGGAGCCGAGGACCCTAAGACCCTTTTTGTCCCTCACTTTCTCTTTAGAGTTCTAGAGAATGCAGAGGCTTTCCACCCTCAGGACCCAGGAACCACATCCCCACCTCCTCTGAGGCCTCCTATTCCCAGTAAGACACAACACAGATGTTACTCTCTCCCTGAAGCCGCTGCTGGCAGCCGGGTTGGCCACCCCCACTCTGGTCACCCTGTCTCCCAGTTAACCCCCTTCCCCACACTAGTCTGGAGCCCTACCTCTGCAACCCCTAGACCCAGTGAGGGCTTGGTGTTGACTACATGGATGGATGGGAAGAGAGTGGATGAATGGAGTGATTGAGGAAACACTCCGCAATCTCCAGGCAGGCCCCTGGCCCCCGCCCCAGCACCTCCTGCTCTGGCTTCCCAGGAGGACGGCAATGGGCCTTGCCCTCTCCTCGCCAACCCTGATTTGTGGGATCTTGAGGTGGTGAAAGGAGTCCGGGCCCCTTTTCCCTTCCTGCTTGGCCCATATGCACCTCTTGGAATCTCCTTGGCAGAAGACCCCTACCGGAGAAGCATCTCTCAACAGCGTCAGGGCAGGGACATGGCCAGCTCATCTGTCAGCCCGCTGGCCCACACCTGCCTGCCTCGCGGGGAGGGGGCTGTCTCTAGCCTCCCCCTCCTGGCCTGTTTCCCTTGGAGCGATTTCCCAGAGCTGTCTACTCCCCATGAGCAAAACCTTCTCATTTCCTTCTAAAAATACAAACCACTTCCTGGCTTCACAGAGAACTGCGTGGGTGAAATGGGCCATGGTCTCAGAGCAGACCGAGCGCCCCTCGCACTGCCCAGCTGATCAGGAGTAACCCCGCCAAGCAATGCATCCATGGGGACTGTGTGGTTGGGGTCGGGGATGCCTGGTCCCCAGACTGGGGATGGTTCCATGTTCGTTTTTCTTTATTTTATTTCTCAAGTCTGAATATATGTAATGCGCCAGTCATCTACTCTCGGGGTACATACCTCGGTGGTGTGTTAGTAAATCTTGACCAACAGGCTCTAAAAAAAACAAAACAAAAGCAGCCCGTTTTGTAACATTTGTCATTCTCTCTAGGGTAAACAATCTCACTCTACCTGTTTTGTACCACCAATGTGATGTCACCGAACACAGAGTTGGGCAGAGACGCTCTTGTGAGCCAGCGCAGGATCCCACACAAATAGACTAAAATATTCACAGCAGCACAACTCCCGACACTACCCAAGTGCCCACCTACCCAAGTGCCCACCGACAGTAGACAGGACAAATCAAGTGTGGTCTGTTCATGCACCCGGACATTTTGCAGCTCCGGGAGTGAAGGAAACTTTGCTCCAACGTTCAGCCCCTGGATGACTCACAGACAGAGGCTGAACCGGACACAAGGGGACACAAAGCCGGACACAAAGGGGTGCAGGCTGAGCTGAGAAGTCCCAAAGCAGACAGAAATGAATCTGCAGTGGCTGCAGGTGGGAGAGGAGTCACTTGGGAAAGGGAGTCCCTACTGGGCAGACATGGGGTGCTGTGCTGTTTCCCGACCTACTCGATGGTCACTCAAGCATGTTCTCCCTTGATTATTCATTTGGGGGGTGTCCATGATTTGTGCACTTTCTTATGCATGTTATACTTCAACACAAGTTTTCATTAAAGGGAGAAAACAGAACACCCCCCCTCAGTTGGCCCTCCTACCCCCAGCCTGGCTTATGCCTACTCAGACCATCATTGCTGTCCCCTTGGATCAGTGTCTGGCCATCTCCTCACTGGTCTACTTCCCCACTCCTCCCGTCTCCAATCCAAATCAAGGTTGCCAGAGCTAGCAAATAAAATTACACTAACACTAAAAAAGTTATTCATTGTTTATCTGAAATTCAAATTGAACCAGGAGAGCTATCTTTTATCTGAAACTCTACCCCGACACATCTCCAACTGTGGCATCCTGTGAGGACTTTCTCGAAGGCAGATCTGGAAACCCCCACCCCCACCCAATTAGACCCCTCCTTTGGCTCTCCTCTGGCACAGACCCACCCAAACTCCTTAGTGTGGTCTGCAAGACTTTCGGTTTCCAGACCCTCTTCGCCAGCCACCGGGCCCCATCTAAAGGGCTGTCACCCCGCATAGGCTGTTTCCTCTTCTTCAGGGGTCTTCCCATAGCTGCCTAATTAACTCATCTTCAAAGTTCAAGTCAAGCCTCATCTCCCCCTGCTCCCCACCTCTTAAAACCCCAGGCTGTGTTAGGGGCCCTTCTTAGAGTCCCCATGGCCCCTGAACTTCCCTTCGTCCCAGCACAAAACCCTGGTTTGTCCTTCTCATTGCCTGTGTCCACGCCTCTCTCCCCACCAGACCGTGACCCCCTTCTGGACAAAGGCCAGGTCTGCCTCATTTCAGGGTCCCCAGCCCAGGCTCAGGGCCTGGACTAGTGCTGGCATCAAGAAAGGTGTATGCAGTAAGGGGGAGGACTGTGATAAATGAGGGGAGAGAACGCATCCTGGGGTTTTCAAGGCTGTACTGAGTCCACAGTGTCTCCTGTTCTTTGTAAGAACCCGGAGATAGGAGTTCTCATTGTCAGGTCACGTGTTTCAACCATTTTGGGGGGAAATGTCCCCATCTCTGGAGGACACAGCGTCTGGAGGGTAGTATACACAGTGGGTTGTGTAGATGGAGTCGAGCTCTAACTCTGGCTCTGCCTCAGTGGGTCCTTGTGTCCTCCCCCCGCCCCCGATCTTCAGTCCCTAATGTGTGAACAGAGACTGGAAATTGTCAGACGGAGGGTCCTTGTCACGTTTGGTCCTAGAGGTGTCTTCTCCAAGCTGCCCTTGGGCCTCATGCTCTGACGCCTGTGGCTCTGGGAGGTGAGGCTGATAGCAGCAGAGGTGGAACACCCCATGCATTAATGGGGCCCATGTTTACCCAGCTTGGGCCCATAAAATGCCTCAAGCGGAACTGAGCCTGGCTTGGAGCAATCTGGCATTGTCCGTTCCGGCTCTTGAATCTTGGAATGAACCACCTGGGTGGGCATCTCATTCCCTAGACACCTTGGAAAACTCCAGAGAGAAGTTTGGCAATACCTGAGAGTCTTGGAGTGGACAAGGAATTAAAGATCTGAGAGGTCAACTTGCTTAGATCCTGGCCCCATGACAGGACCTGTAGCAAGCCACATCATGGCCAGAGGAGAGAAGGACTTGGACTTGTCCTGTATGCAAGCTTCAGCAGAACACTGCACTGATGCCCAGTGACTAAGGCTCAGTGACGCTTCACCTCTGCCCAGCCTGTGCCTTCTTTCCCCGCACTGGTACTGAGCACCTGAGGGCTCACCATCCCTCTGTCCCCAGACTGGACTTTCCTAGTTCCTCCTCTGTGTCCTTCCCTGTGCTGAGCTCTCAGAGCCAGGGAAGTATCAAACTCAGTCTTATCTATGGTGAGTTTATGCATAGCAGGGAAAAGAGCTGGCACCTAGTGTAACAGTGGAACAGAGGATTCCTACCTTACAGGAATCTATCCATCCGCCCATCCATCCATCCATCCATCTATCCATCCATCCACCCACTCATCCAACCACCAGGCCACCCATCCATTCACCCATCTATTCAACCACCTATTCATACATCCTCCTACTCACCCATCCATCTTTTTTTTTTTTTTAATACAAGCTGGGGTACAAGCCAGAGACGTGGGGCGGCGGGAGGGTCCACCAGAGACAGAGTGGGGAACAGAACAGGCAGAACAGAAATACGCTGCTGAGGGGAGCAGCGGGTGAGGCAGGAGAGGTCTGCGCCACCAAGGAGACCCTCACCCATCCATCTTTGATGCATCTTTTGACAACAGTTCCAACAGCTTCTAGAGAACAAAGTGACTAGTACAGGCTCTGGGCTTATGTGGTTCTGAGTTCAAAACCATTCCCTATTACATGACCTTTGGCTTCTCTCTCCCTCTCTCTGGGCCTCAATTCCCCCATCATTAAAAAACCGACCTCAAGGGGTAGTTATGAGATTCCCTGAGACAATACATGGGAATAGATCTGAATAGTCCGACACTAAAGCAGATTGACATGAAAGGTCTTAAGTCTGAACTTCAGGACTGGTTGTTCGCACTTGTCCCTTCTGCAGAGGATACTTTTGAAGTGTGTTTTATAAAATTTTGTCAAAGTGCAATATTTTAGCCACATAAGATTGATAGCACTTTTTCATTTCACTCTGTATCCCCTCTCTCTTCATTTCTTGTTAAGGGGTATTGAATAGCTGAGGTATTTTGGTGATCTAGCTAACAGGAAATTGAATTGAGGATGCATTTATAGTAATCTGGATTTAGTGCTGCATATTTACAGAGTTTGCAGTCACTTATGGGTAAGTTCTTACTAGCTCTCCTGCTAGAGAAACAATTTCTAGAATAAAAAGCCTACTGCAATTGTATCAACTCATTTAATGGCAAAATTCCGAAGGGCCCTGGAAACATGGATAGTGGAAGAGAAACAAGGTTTGAAATGTGTGCAGCTGGAAGTTAGTCTGTGGAATGTTTTTTCAAGAATCAGATGTGCCAAACTGTAGGCAAAAACGCTGAACATTTTCAAAACAGAAACTCTCTTGTCTGCAATGTATTTGATAAAGAAGCCTATTAAATTAGAAATTAGCAGTACATCTTATTTTTTCTTAGTGGGAAACATGTGAAGTAGAACTTACCAGATGTTTTGTGCTTGCAGTGCTTAAGTCTGAAGCAGTACCACAAAGCACATTTGTGTGTAAGTTGCAAATTTTATATACGTTAACTATCAATAATAATAAACTAGTTTCAATGACTCATTTAAGAGGAAAGACTGAATTATTTACTTTTTCTACAGAAAATAACACAAAAGTCATAACATGAGGAGACAAGTAAAGAATATATAGTCCAAAATTACAAGAAAAAAATGTTACTGGCATGTAACAAAGATAAATTATGTTTGTTTTTCTGAGCTTGGTGTCTATAGTATTTTTGACTTTCAAAAATTTGTAATTGATGTGATTTCCTTTCTCATTCTAAGTAAACATTCACTTTTGTACTTGATTTTGTATTTATCTCCCTAAATGGTATAAGCTTCAGGCCCCACACAATGGACCCAACCCTGCCTGGTACATAGTTAAATGCTCAGCAAACGCTAGAAGTTTCTGACTTGGTCCTCTTGCCCCAGTCAGGAGTCCAGTTAAGGTTGCCCCCTCCTCCCACCATGGAATCCAATGTCCCCTACCCCTTTTGCAATTACAGAAAGATTCAAGGGCAGATGCAAGGTCAATGCCAGCTCAACCAGCCAATGCCCCTGTCCCACACTGGTGCCACCAGAGAGCCAGCAAAGGCTCTCAGGCAAGGAGGTGCCTGCTTCGTCTGGGTCCCAGTGCCCAGCACAAGTTCAACCACAGGAGTCTGTGCTGGGCTCAGGGTCAGCCACAACAGGGTTCCCCTAGCTTCACTTTTTATCTGAAGGACAAATAAAAATGTGACTTGGTCATTAAACTGAGTCCTGGAATGAGCTGGACTGGAAATAAATTAATACAAAGTTTAACAAAAGTTGATGGAATGCAGTGAGAATGGCACACATGAAAAAAAATAGGCAACAACAAATGTTGGCGAGGATGTGGAGAAAAAGGAACTCTCTTATGTTATTGGTGGGAATGCAAAGTGGTCCAGCCACTATGGAAATCGGTATGGCGGTTCCTCAAACTGCTAAAAATGGAGCTCGCATACGACCCAACTATACCACTTCTGGGAATCTACCCAAAGGACACAAAAACATTAATCCGAAAGGACACATGCACCTCTATGTTTATTGCAGCACTATTTACAATAGCTAAGATATGGAAACAACCCAGATGTCCAAAAATAGATGACTGGATCAAGAAGGTGTGGTACGTGTACACAATGGAATACTATTCAGCAATCAAAAAAGATAATCTGTGCAATTTGCAGCAACATAGACGGAACTAGAAGGGATCACGCTTAGCAAAATAAGCCAGAAGGAAAAAGAAAAATATCGAATGGTTTCATTTATAGGAGGTATATAGGGGAACCAAATAAGGGATGAGGAGGAGAAAATAGCAACAATAACGACAAAAAACAAAAACTAGCAGGCAATCATAAAAGAGAGACATTCAACGAGGCAGGGGGAGGACAAGGGTTCAAAAGCGGGGAGAAAAGACCACAAGGAACTATGGTGACAGTTCACGGGTGAATTGGTGGTGGATAACCTATGGGGAATACACAATCATGTAAAAGATATAAATAAAAAACATTAAATAAAAAAAAGAAATGATAAAGGTTGAAAAAAAAAGTTGGTTCAGTGGCGGATCTTCAAACATATCCTCTCTTGTGGCCCAGCCCTCCTCACATTGTCCCTCCCCCCTTCCTCCATCTCTCCCTTCTTCATGGAATAATCACCAGTTTACCATCTCTTTTTCCCCTCTAGATGATGAGCTCCTTGAGGGTAGGAGATTTATGTACTCACCCAGCACCCAGCACCTTCTCCGAGGTGCAAGTTCTCACCAGTGATGACAGAAAAGAAGGCAGAAGGGAGGGAGAAAGGCCCTCATCACCCATCACTCACGGTGCAGGGGCAGGAGCAAGCTCAGTGTTGGCATCACACACTCCCAGCTTCAATTCCTGGCTCCACAGCTGCCAGCTGTGTAACTCGGGCGAGTCCCTTCCCCTCTCTGAGCCGCATTTCTAAACTAGGAACAATAATCCCACCTCGCAGTTCAGCGAAGAGTAGTGAGTATTTTATAACATGCAAAGCACCCAGCCAGGGTCTGGCACACAGTAGGTGCTCAGGAAAGGACTGGAGAATGGACTGAACTGTTTGAGAAAGGTCTCTGTGTACAGACAGAGGCTGGCCCCAGCCAGGGCTTTCCTCTCCCAGGAGTTCCTCAGCCCAAGGGGCTCCAGGGCTCCAAGTCCAGTGGGGCAGAACCTTTTAATTGGGTCAGTCTGGGAGGGTGGGTAGAGGCGATCAAGCCTGCCCAAACTTGGCAGGTGGCCTGGCCCCCCAAGCCTGCCTGCTGATTGCCAGATCCCCAACACCAGGGTATTCCAAGGCCCATGTGTCCCCACCAGCCCATCAGCCACTGGCCACACAGCCCGCTCAGCCCCCGCCTGACGGAGTCTTTGAGGCTTGGTATGCACGGTGGGGAGCCCAATGTGACGGGTTGGGGTGGCCAGCATCGCCTGGTGGGCTGAATACAGTTACAGTCATGTGTTGCTTTCCGACGTTTCAGTCAGTGCCTGTAGCACTGGGTCCTGAAGGTGATACCGTGGCCCAGTGCGGGGTAGGCCCTCCCACCCTGCTTGGTGTAACAATACTCTATAACCTCTACATGACCTTTATTAACAACAAACTTCAAAGAATACACCTCTGTCATCGAGGGACACATGACCTTACATTCTGTAGGTACATTCTCACAGACACCGCTGCAAAATGTGCAAGCCCCTGGCCTCCATGGGGAAAATGAAATAACGTGATGCCAGTCACTATGGAGTACCAAGTGAAATGAGACAAATTTATATTATTTTATTCTTTCTGAGTATTGTCCCCACTTTATAAGCAGGAAAACTGAGGTTTGGACAGGTTGAAATTTGCTCAAGTTCACAGAGAAAGCATGTGCCGCTGTCAGTTCAAGTCCCATCACATCCTTACCCCCATCCCTAAAATGTGACTCCTGCCCTGCCCAGCATAGCCCCCTCTTAGTTGACCCCCAAGATAACCAGAACCCCTTCTGTGCCTAGTTGGTGTTGGTGCTGAGAGTTCAGTGAAAACCTGCTGGGCTCGGCAGATTAGATGCACATACAATGATGAAAGGACATTCCCAGAGAAGGAACTGGAAGAATCCAACGAGGGTACGGGAGCTGGTAAGAGCTGAAGAGCTGGGCTAGAGGTGGCCTTTGTGTAGAACGTTGGGGGCAAGAAGAGAAGCCAGCCCCTCAGGATCATCCATTTAGAATGCCCCAGTATACAGGAGAGAGGCCCGCACCACAGAGGGTTGTGGGAAGTAGAGGCAGAGCCGGGCCTGTGAGCCCAGCCCAGCGTGTGATCACACCCTGCCTGGGGCTTATGCCTGCATTGGACCCGAGGCTTCCTGTGTGTCCTTGAAAAGTGTTCAGAGGACAGCCAGATGGCAAGAAGGTGGGGGCAAAGGAAAAGCTGACCCTAACCCCAGGGGCAACCTCAAGAGGACACTGCAGTTGTTCATAACCCAGAGGGGCTGACCAGGCAGGAAGAAAGGCAGAAACAGGCTCCAACCCTACTGGGCTCACAAACATTTGCTGAGTGAGTGAGTGAGCGAACTAGCAAGCAAGCAGGGTCCCAGTGGGCATACATAGACAGGTGGCACAGGGAGGTAAACATCTGAACTAGTGTCTAGAGGGACCTTCTCCTGGACGGAGTGACCCACAAGGTGTTGCCCTGGGAGGAGTGAGCTCCCCAGCAAGGGGAGGATGGAAGAACCGCTTTGTGGAGAGCAGTTGGCAGGACTGATCCCAGGGCTCCCTCCTGGGGATCTGTTGTCTCTGGTTCTGAACTACCTGGGATTTAGCTTGTCCCCATCAGGAAGAACGTGCTTTCAGGCAGACCAGTTAGTGAAAGGGGGTGCCTCTGATAGCCCAGAGGAAGGGGTCCTCCTTGCCAGAAGGCCCAGGCCAACCTCCATCAGTGTCTCATGTGGCTTCATGTAGGGTTGTCCCCTTTGCGCTCTCACCTGCCCTGGCCACTCTCAGGGCTGTTCTAAGACTAAAACAATTCCCACTTCCTCCTGCAGCCCCAAAACAGTTACATTACTCCTCTTGTATACCATATGGGGGAAGCACAACTCACCTTTAGATACAATGTCTTAGGGACAAGAGCTTTTCCTTACAGTTGGGATGGGGGTAGCCCCCAGAACAGGCCCATTCTGCGTCCTTTCTTTTTCCTTGCCCTCATCTTCACCAAGACCAACTCATCCTTCCAGTCCCTTCACCTTAGTTTCACTTTCTGAGGTGAAGGGAGGTGTAATAATAGTTCACAAAATCAAAGCAAACCAAACAATTCTTTAAAAAGAAGTGGCCCCAACTGTTAGACGGCTGGGAGGGCTGAGATGTGTGGAAGGGCCTGTCCCAGACCTTGCCTCGGTGTCTTGTGGCAGGTGCCAGTTGGGGAGCTGTCCCCCAAAGCGCTTCTTGAACTCTCTACTCCTCTCACTTTGGCCTCCAGCCGGTTAGACACGGAAACTCCGAGGGCTTCAAATTCTAGGTTTTTTATGGGCCCTGGGAATCCAACAGCCCCATAAAGTCACTCCAGATGGCTTATAAGCTGAGTCTGCTGGGGATCCCCTGATCCAGGGAGCCCTGAGCTCACCAGGGAGTGACTGGGCCCCAAAACCAAAGGGCAAGCTGCCAGGCAATGGCAGTGGGCCACTGAGATGAAGGCCCCGCCTCCCTTGCTCAGGCTCATGGCCTGAGAGACACTGGGAAAGGCTCAACATTCCAGGCCCAGTGGAGTAGGTGCTGCAGGCTGCTCAGCTGTGCGCTGCGAGAGCTGAAGAACTGGCCATGCCCCAGACGTGGGCTGACTAACTCCCACGTAGTCCACAAAGAGGGTCCTCCCTCTGCTTCCCTTCCATGGAGACTTTGGTTAAAGAAACAGGCTGTAGAGTCAGCCCTGGGTATGAATCCTCCTTCTGTCATTAGCCCAGTGACCTTAAGCAAGCCACCTCAGCCAGCCAGCTTCCAATTTTCTCCTCTCCATGATGGAAATAATAACAGCAGCTATTTATACCTCAGATGCTTTTTGTGGGGACTGAGCAAGATAGAAATAATAGGTGCTTTTATTTCCCCTGACTTTGCTCTCCAAGCAAGATGGTGTCAACAGCTGACCCAATGGGAGGGCACAGCCCATTGTCACCAAGGCCACTTCTTTCTGGGGCTTACCCAAGCCAGCTGACCGTCTTGTCCTGGATGGCCAAGGATCTTCTAACAGAAGCCTCAGCTCCAGTGTCCTTGCTACCCTGATCAAGGTCTTCTTTGACCTGGTCTGTGTAGACCTAGAATTACCCTCTAGTTTTCCCAGCCTCGAAAGACCCAATGTGATTCAACATACAGGTAACGTTACTACTGCTATAACAGTAACAGTAACAGCTAGCATTTGTGGAGCGCTCACTCCCCACACATTACATGTGACATTTAGTTGAATGCCACAGACCAACTTAATCAACCCTCACAACCACCTCATGAGGTAGGTACCCAAACCATCCAAGTTACAGCTGAGGACCCCAAGGCACAGAGAGAAAAAACCTCCCAAGGGTCACACAACTAAGAGGTAGTAGGGTCAGCTTTGAAGCTTGTGAAGTGTGGCTCCAGAGCCCCGCAGCAGCCGTTCTTGGCACAGTGGGAACTGGAGGGTGCAGAGAATGTGGGGACGAGGCTGTGTTCTCTGATCTGGGCATTCTGAAGTACCCCAGAGCTAGTCAGACCATCAAGGCAGGGGGTGGGGCATCCCCAGATTTGTTCTTGGGAACACCCACCGGTACCAGAGTCTCCTGAGTGCTTGTTAAATGCAGATTGCAGGGCCCCCTTCCTGATCTCCTGAATCAGAGTCTCTGGGAGTTGCACTTGAAAGCTGAGAAGAGATGATAGACTAAAAATTTCTCCCAGACACTGGAATCCACACAGATCATGAATCAATCAGATTTCTCC
>PVIJ01011780.1:26337-42928 GCA_004024925.1 Scalopus aquaticus
CCCCTGTTTCCCCAACCAGTCCTGCTGGCTTTCGCTCTCCAGCCCTGAGAAGGATACAGAGTGGACCTCAGCCTCCCCACTTTCCTTTAGGTATTAAGAGACAGTCTCCTTTTTGGTGGGGGTAGGTACACCCAACAGGAAGTCAGTATGTCATTCTTACACACAGCTTGACGTTCCACCTTCCCTAGAGAAGGTTTGTTTCCAGATTTAACCACTGGGAGGAGGAAGAGATCAGTGGTTTTCCTCTGTTTCTGCAATTTCCTTTTCCACTCCTCTGCCTTGCTGTCTCCTTCAGGGTCAGGGCCAGAGGGGGGGATCAGGCAGGGGAGTGACGGGCAGGAAGGGGAAGGTGAATATGATGTGAGGACAGCAGAGCTTACCTGGGGCTGCTGGAATCTAGCAATGTCCAAACCCAGCTTGCTTTCTTCAAAGTGCACTGTGGATTTTTCAGTGACCCCTGCCCTGGCTAAGAAACAATTTGCCCATAGGAGCGATGCCCCCTCTTCAGCTGATGTCTTCCACTGTCCCCTCAACCCCAGGTAGACACTACCTATTGGGAGCATCTGACCCTCTCAGACAGCAGACCCCTGCTACGTGATTTGTGCCCTCACTCCAGTCCAGAGTGTTCCTTTAGGCCCACAGGAAACTTGTCTGCCTGCCAATCTCTGGCAAGGGGGGTTGATCCTGCAGCCCCTTCTCCTCTCCCTCCACCCGCAAGGCTTTAGGTGGTATCTTAGGCAAGAGTCAGACACATTTACCCCTCTGACCCCAAATCTAAGACTTGCCACTAAGAGGAGAAGGTGCTTGCCCACCAAGCCCCTCCTTCCAGTACCTGCCTCACCTCATGCTTAGGCTGGAAGTGAGTGCTGGTCACAGGACGGATGTGGCCGTGCTTTTTCCTGGCTCACACAGATGGCTTCCGGGGGGTGTTGAATAGCTGTGGTAGTAATTGTGCTGCACATTCGTTGCCTCAGCACCTAGCAGGAGGAAGGTGTCCATAAAGAACTCCAGACCCTGTTCTTCTTAAATCAAGAAGAGCAGGGGACTCGCCTAAATCAGGCTAAGCAGGACTTGTGGCGATGTAGGTAAAACCTATAGGGGTTGAGAAGGATTTACTTTTAATTAAAAATCAATCAACATCCAGATATAAAGTATCATGATGCTGACAGTCCAGGAAGTCTGGAACCTTAAATCACAGCAATTTTTCCCTGGAGGGCAGACCTGGAACCCCAGGATTACATAGGAGAGTTGGTATGTGCCAAGGCAGGAAATGCTAAAAGTGAGTGCAGGGTCCTCCCTGCTAAAGCATTTCAGCTCAACAGTGGGAGAACTTGGGTCCAGTTTGGCACAGTGAATTCACAGGTTGGGGAAATTAAGGCTCCGAGAGGAGTGGATCCTGTCCAGGGTCACACAGAGAGCAGGAGCAAAGCAGGAAGCAGACCCTGAGCTGCAGGCCCTCTCCCCATGCCAGCCTTGTGATCTCACCACAAAACAGATCCTTTCCCACGGTCCCCTGCCAGGGACCTTCAGGCGGGTCTGGGGCCTGGAATTCTGCCAGGATCTACTGAGACCAGAGATTTTTGGGGTTTCTGTAGGGCTCTTGGTTGATGGTGGTAAATGATGTTAACCCAGAGACCTTGCAAATAGGGTGAGCCAGCTTTTCCCCCTGGGTAGGGTCCCCCCTACTCATATCATCCAACAAGGTCCTCACCACCTGCCTGTATCATCTTCCATCTGGGACTCACTGGGTGATGTGAAGAAACTTAGCCAGCCTCCCTCTCTGGCCTTGGCTCTCCATCCGCATGATAAGGAGGCTGAACTGGACCCTCTGTAAAGACCCTTCGGTGCTGACAACCTGAGATTCCATAAGTCCATCATTCCATCCCCAAAAAAGAGGTATTGTGAAAACGGAAATAGACCTGCGGGGTGGGGAGATGAAGAATGGGGAGACAGGAAGTATTTTGAAGTCCCAAGGAAAAACTGCAACTCAACCCCCAGCCTCAAGGGTCCCTCTGTGCCCCCTAATTCTCCAGACTTCCCTCCTCAGAGCTGGCCTGAGCCAAAACTTAGACACTTCATTCATTCATTCCACAATTTATTGCTTTCCTGGAATGCTCTATGCTTCTACAAATCTTGAGATGTCTGAGCTCATTTAGCCAAAATGGGTGGGTCTCCCTACTGCAGCTGAGTGAAAGGCAGACTGCCAAACAACAACTGACCTCTCTGGTCACATCAGTAGAGATATTGTGCCCAAGTCCAAGGAGTTTACATTCTCAATCAACTACATACTGACTAGATTCCTAGAGTTTGGAAGTGGAATTATGTGACCAGAAGAGGTAACCAGGGAGGTGAGAGTTCTAGAACTCAAAAACCTGTAGAGAATCTTGTGGTTTCAGGGCCAAATGAGTCGGAAAAAAGCAAACTCAGGATATAAGGTGCTAGAGCCAAACATCTACAAAACTGCCTTGGGATAGATGGCCATATGTGTTTGGTGGAATTACAGAACTAAGAGCTAGAAGACCTCAGAGATTTCTGCTTTCTATCTCCCATAGATTACCTGACAAACCCTAGTCCAGTTCACATACCTGCCATGATAGGGAGCTTACCTGGCAGCTTCCAGAGCAAGCTGCTTTCACAATAGGAAGTTTTGCTTATCGGTGGCATCCTCACTAGTCACATAGGCACTAATCTCTGCCAGACTCTGGGCTGGGTGCTTTACCTACATTCTCTCCTTCAGTTCTCATAACCCTGAGAAGTGAGAATCATGTCCCCATTTCCTACAAATGCTGAGACTCAAACAAGTCAAAAGACAGCCTTAAAGTTCCACAGCTAGTGAGCAGAGCTGGGCTGTCATCACGAGTCTCTCTAGTTCCAAAGCCATTTTCACCAGAAAGTATTCACCTTGTTCCTGCTCCAGCCACCCGGGGCTCCGTGTCCTTCTCCAAGCCCGTGATGTTCTTTCACGCCTTTGCCAAGTGCTCCTTTTGCCTGAAATGCCCCCCTTCTATGTTCATTTGAAAATTTCTATTCTCAGGGTTATGTGTCTCTTCCTCACAGTTTCATACACACACACGCACACACACACGCGCGCGCGCTCACACACACACACACACACACACACACACACACCCCTAGCATGTTTTCTGACACATAGTACATACTCCATGTTTGTCTAATCAATACGTGTTTGCATCCAGTCCTTAGCTCAACTTGTGCCCATTGTGGGATGTCTGCCCTGTCCCCTACCTCCAGGATGAGTAAGCTGATTCTAGACCCCCACACCCCTACTCCTCATACACCAACAGGCCCCCAGCATTCTCTCTGGATCCTGGCATTGGCACAGAGGAGGAGCTCAGAAAGAAATGTGGAATGCAGTGGAACATTAGACCCTCGGTGATTCTTAAAGATTACCTTACCCAACCCCCTGTTGTTACAGAAAAGGGAACTGAGGGTCAGAGAAGGCAAAGTTAGGTACACAAGAATCCAAGCCCCCATTCCATGAGATGTCCGCAACAAGGAAAGAAGAGGCCGGTGAAGGTGGCCAGCCTGAGCTGGTCCTGGCTTCCCCCTCAAGTCAGCCATTCTTGCAACACAGCTAGCAAGACCTGCCTCTGCGGCCCTGGAGGGTAAGTCAGGGGTGAGGAAGAGTCACTCAGGCTCCTGCCTCCCCACAGAGGCCTTTCATTTTCCTGGCCAAGGGCCTGCTCCTCCTGCTGACTGAAGGAAAGTCTCCCGGTGGGTGCTGAATTGAGGCTGAAGTTCAAAGGCTGCCTTCGGCCCTCAACTTCCGCCATAAATTTACAACCCCAAAGAGGCCCTGAATCCTGGAGAGATGGGGCTGGAGTGGGAGGAGCAGGTTTTTCCACGGTTGGCCCCACTACCCTACCGAGAAAATGGCTTGTTGGAGAGTTTGAGGGAGACAAAGTGGTTCTTCCGTGAGGAGGGAGAGAAGGCCCGGGTGAGGAAGGCAGGGCCTGCGCACCGGGGCCCCACATGGAGATTTACGACCCTTTCTGGCCAGGCCATTTTCTGTTCAGCACAGACTCCCATTTTTCAGGTGGAGTCAAGCTCCTTGATCTAGATTCAAAAAAGGGAGCGGGGGAGCATGACTCCTTACCCCCAGAGCTGGGGCTCAGAGCCACGCAGGCCTAGCAGACGCTACCCAGTCACACAGATGGCAGCTGGGGCTCCAAAGCGGTGTCCTTGAGGGAAATAGAGGCAGGACCTGAACATCTGTGGAGTGAGGCACGTTGAAGAGAAGACAGCAAGCGTGGCCCAGATGCTGAGAATCCCCTCTCACCACATGCAGGCTGGGACTCAGCTCAGAAGGCCCACCTCTGTCCTCTGAGCTTCAGGAACCCACACTGGCCTCTGCAGGATGTGCTGCTTAGTGACATTTTGGTCAACAGCAGAGCATGTATAGGATGGTGGCCCCTAAAGGCCACCTCAGTTTTGGGTGTGTAGTAGACTGTATCATATAGGTCTGTGGTCTTAGTCCCTGTGATATCCCTACAACAATGACGTCAACTAATGACACATTTCTCAGAACTTGTCCCTGTCCTTATGCAACATAAGACAGTACTTGGTGGGGCAAGATTTCTTCTTAGAAATGACCAGAACCCCCAAGCACCCAATTCAGGATACTAAGTCCCACTTTTTGCAGAGTGGGAAATTGAAACTGAGTGAAGGGAAGTAACTAGTCTCAGGTCAGTGGCAGAAGCAAGTCACGAAGGAGGTACCTGGCTTTCCATTTAGTGAGGTCACGCAGCTGAGTGATCACCAGGGTTGGGGTTAAAGACCAGAACAAAGTCACAGTGTCAGAGCTGCAGGTGACACTCAAGATGACCTAACTTCCTGTGATGCCACCCCTGGCCAGGCCCTATCCTGGCCCGCAGGGGTGATCAGATCTATCCTTGCCTTCCAGTAGGTCATTTCCTGGCAAGACAGACTCTGACACTGACCACCACATCAGAGAGTTAAGTGCAGGGACCAGGTACTCTCTAGGGAAAGTAGGGGAGAAGGATATCTTGACCAGGGGAAACAGCAGGTGCAAAGGTCCTGGGGCAGGAATGGGGACAGTAAAAGACAATCAGGAACTGCAGGGGATTCAACCATCTAGACTGCAGGGTAGAAGTCAGGTGGGGCAGAAGGAAGAAGACCAGGAGATGGAGCAAGAGAGGAGGCAGGGGCTGGATCATGAGGCTTTGTGAGTCTGTGAGAGAGGCGGGTTTCATCCTGAGTCTGGAAGGGTTTGGCTGGTCCCGGGTGCTCGGCCACTCATCACAAAGAGCTGCGTGTTCCCTTGCTCCAGATAGTGAGGCACAGAGGCCAGACCTGCCCAAATGACTTCCGACAGGCCCCTCCCTAGGACCTTGGGAATCTGGTCTTAGCCAGGAATGTCAGTCCTCACCTTTGCTAACCAGGAATTAGCTTCCTGAAGTCTTGGTTTAATTAGGGTCATTTTCTCCCAACCTGTATATCAGACTAAAAACAAAACAAAGCAGCATCCTGGCCGCTCCCTCCAGAGCTCCAGCACTGGTTTTCCCACCACTGAGGGAGCAGCCCCACAGTCCTCTGGGCGTGGGCTGCACCCTGCCCCACCACCACCACTGAGGGAGGGACCAGAGCATAGAGTCCATATAAATTAATTTAATTGGGTCCTATTATCACTTTGCTCCAAGCCTGCAAGTCTAATCTAGCGCTGAAGTAATTCATTGGGTGTGAATGTCCCAGAGCCAAGACTTCCCTCTACTCTCGGAACAAAACTCTCCACGCTTGGCCCCGGTGCCGGGCCACTGCAGCCTGGCTCAGCAGAGGGGCTGTGTGGGGAGCAGGGCAGGGCGGGCAGGGAAAGCCTTAAAATAGCTCTTCGCCTTGGCTGCCTCCCTTGACTTTCCCAGAATGAGGCCCCGGCCCACACCCCCAAGACTCACACTCAATCAGAGTCACACATGATGGTGACACTCAGACCCTCACAGACCTAAAAGAGGGCCAAAGAGGTCCCAGGCGGCCTAGGTGACCGATATTACTATGAGATGCTGGAGAAGTCTTTTCTGTGCCTCAGCTTCTCTTCCTGCAGAATTTCCAGTCTTCTCCCTTTAGCAGCTATGTGACCTTAGGTAAGTGATTTAACCTCTCTCAGACTCAGTTTCCTCATCTGTGAAGCAGGGAATCCACCAGTGCATATCTCAGAGGGCTATTGGGAGGAGTAACTGCTAAAACATGTGAAATGACTAGAACTATGCCTGCATACACTGAGCCCTCCATTCATGTCCGCTCGGTATAATTGTGAGACTCAGGTGGGATGGGGGCAGGGAGCACTTTGTGCAACAGTAATTGCTGAGGCCAAGGTACACACTGGAGTTATAATTTCAGAAAACTAGGAGGAGTTAGGTGGTGTGATTCCCACGAAAGTTTTGTCCCAGGACTAGGGCACCTGAGAGCTGAGAGAATGCAAGTTGCTCAGCACAGAGTTGTTATGATTAGATTTACATACTTTATGTGCAATTATTCATACCCCAATGCCAAGCTCATTAAGCAGTCAGGTACCATGAACAGAACTCACCAGGCTGGCCCCCAATCTGAAGGAGAGACATGGCCTCCGGGGGCTTCCGGGCCCTTGGGGGCCCTGGTCTGGGGCAGAAGCAGCACACTCACGCCTGAGTGCAAGTGTGCACCCCACACACGCACTTTGTCAGGAAGAGGCATGGGGCATGGGCCCTCAAGGGGGTAGGAGGCTGAGGATTTACTGGTCTGCCTGTTCATTCCTTTCCTATCCTGAAATACCAGACCACCTTCGTGGGGCCCCTCCTATGCTCCTGGCCATGGGCCTGTGCTCACCCCTGAGCCACACGGCGTCCTGCATCTTGAAAGGCGAAAGGCAGAGCTTATTAGACTACTCCTAGTATCAATAGCCATTTAGTGGGTGGAGAAAATGGATTGGCAGGCCCAAACAATACCTCCCCCAAACAAGCATGAAACCAAGCCAAAGGCTCCTACCCACTACATTTGCTCCCTAACTCAGGGACTGTAGGAGACGGGTGTTGTTCTTTGGAGAAGTTGCTGGGAAAAGTCAAGAGAACACTGGGCTGGGAGTTAGGAGACCTCCCTTCACCTCTCAGGCCCTCAGTTGCTCTGTCAGAACACTGGGGTGGTCATCTCTCTCCCACTGGGCCTTTGTGTGGATTGGATGAGACACTAATGGGTGTGCCTGGGCACACACTTAAGGGCTCAGCCCCAGAGCCACTAAGCCAGGGCAACACTCAAGTGGCTCCCAACGAGTCCCAGCCTCTATCAGAAGCAGCTTCTGGATACTAACCCCTGGCCCTCTGCATTTCGCCTGCATCTAGCCTCACCCAAGTTGCAATTTTCCTTGCTCTGGAGCCAAAGGCCCTGCTAGGGGCGTGGCTCTACTGCCTTTTTATTCTCTTTTCTCAGTACTCGGGCTCAGCAGAAGCCAGCTGAGAGATTCAGACAATAGTCACTGAGATTCTGGGGAACACCTAGGCTCACCTGGGCTCTGGCTGAGGCAGCTTTAATTTGTCCACCTCCAACACATCCCCAAGTGTGGACCCCACATGACCTGGAGAGACTGGGCTGGAGGCTTCCTCTCTCTCTTCCTGGGGGCTCCCAAGGCTGAGATAAGTGGTGTGGATCAAACCAGGGCTCCCCACCACTGTGAACACTCTTCCTCCTGGCAAGGCTCCCTGCCCACCTGCATCACCCCCGTGCCGCTGTGCGAGTTGCTGCAGCTCCCCAGCCTCAGTTTCTTCATCTTTAAAATGAGCTAATCAACTGCACCACCTCACAGAGCTGTGCCGACTACCTGCAATGTACTTAGGCCCAGGGGAAGCACCTGATGAATGAGTATTTCCAGATTGCTCCGAGTTGGGTGTTCTGTTTTCTTTTGTTGTTTAGCCTGTCAAACCCAGGATCCTGGGAATGGCAGAGTCACCAGTCTTTCCCTTAAAACATATTATTTACATCACCTGCTGGCTCTCAACCAGTACCCAGGCTGTGCCTCTGAAGGGTAGGAGGGGCCAGGGATGCCCCCCAGGGCCAATGGAGGACAGTTCCCAGGAGGGAATCACCAGTGGAAGCCCCAGAGCGCCCCCTTCCTGTGTGTCCCAAGAGGAAGCTCTTGCAACACCCCTCCAGGCACCAGGAGAGGCCAGGAGGCAGAGGGGACCACAAGCCCCCAGGCTTCTCAAGGGCAAAGCGGGGTCCAAGGGCAGCAGGGAGGTTTGGGAGTAAGTGAGCTATGGTTGAGAAGCCATGCAATCACACAACCTCTGTGAACCTCAGTTTCCCCCTGAGTTACAAACAGCTGATGACACTGTACCTCACAGGGACGGGGTGGGGTCATCCAGCTCCTCTTCAGGAATGAGGTTCTGGGGGTGCTGCCATAGCCATCAACCTTTCGGGGGATTAGCTCTGCTGAAGAAAATTGCCAAACTCAATGTCATGCCCCCTTCTACGATCAGCCCTGGTCATCAGCTGATAGGGAATGAAGGCCTACCCCCACCCCACAGCTCTGGGGTTCATCACAGTCGCAGACTCTCCTTGGGGGCAGCTAAGGCCTTCATGAGGCTGTCTCTCAGTTACCTTCCAAGGCCCGTTCCTGCCTCCCCTTCCCAGTCAGAGTGAGTGGCTCCAGGGCCTGCCTTATAAACGCCTGCACGGCAGTCTGCATTTCGGCAGCTGCTTCTCTGGGAAACCAACCTGTGACAGATGCTACCAAAGGAGCAGTGACTAGGGCGGGCCCCGTGTGCGGTCACTTCCTGGGTGTGTGTTCACTGAAGTCTCCCTTGTTAGCTCCACAAGCAGGGACCATGTTTATTCTCGCTCACCCCTATATTTCCAGGCCTGGTACCAAATAGGTACAATGGGTCCTCGAATAACATCATTTCATTCAAAGTCATTTCATTTTAACCTTGTTGAGGAAAAAAGGAATCCTGGCCAAGGTCAAACCTTGATGCAATTCAAGGACCTGGTTTCACTACATATTGTTTCGCTTAAACTTGTAGTTTCCAGGAACCCATCCAGGGGCATTAAGTGAGGACTTAATGTACTTTATAAACAGGGACAGAAAGAAGGAAGGAGGGAAATGGAGAGGAAGCGAGGTCTGAAGGAGGCTGGCCGTTGTGAGCACACAGGGACCCTGGAAAAACGATGTTCAAACAGAGCAAGCAGATAGAGCAGACGGAAAATGGGGGTACTGAGGGGATGGGGGGTGCTGAGGGGGGGAGAGCAGAAAGGAATATTCTTTCAGGCAAAGGCAAAGGCTCTGATATGGGAGTTTGAAGAGCTGAAAGAAATCCAGGGTACAGGGCAAGGGGGCAAAAGCTGAGGCAGAAAATGTGGGCACCACAGGACACTGACCACAGGACATAGCTGTAGTCCCTGGGCAATGGGTACCTGGAAGTGTTTCAGGTAGAGAGAGACATGGTCAGATGTACATTTTGGAAAGACATGAGGCTGCCACGTGGCGAGGGTGAGAGGCCAGCTGGGCCAGTCATGACCCAGGGACGATTACAGTGATAAGGGTGGTGATGGTGGAGATGGAGAAAACTGGAAAAAGCAAAACATTGGAGCTCATATCTCAGTTTTCACCACTTGCTTGTTTGGGTGCAGGGGCACGTGAGAGGGAGGGAGGGGTCTGGAAAGATGCCTGGGTGCCAGGGGTCATCTCCTGACCTAGGAAAACTAGAAGAGAAAGAACTTATGGGAGGACCAAGAGCAAGTGTTCTAGTTTGGCACCTGAGAGACATCCAGGGGCAGAGTTCAAGCGTCTGTGAAATGTAAGCACCTGGGCCCGAGGAGAAATGTTCAGTTGGAGACAGTTGTGGAGGCAGCTTGGAAAAGAACTGTGAATCCTCAAACACCGGGGCCCTGTGGGCTATGCTGCACTCCAGCATAGCTCAGGCCTGAGACATTGACCCCTAAAGGGTGAGTGTTGACTGGAGGGACTGACGGGTAGCTGTGTTTCCAGCTGGAGAATCCTGGGCCCCTGACAGTGGACCCACACTTGTTGCCCACAGCCCCAGATGGTCCACAGGATACTGCTGCAGCCACCCTTCACGGTGAAGTTAGCAGAGAGAGCGAAGGGACAGGGGAGGAACAGGCGAGCCAGCCCTTCCTTTATACGAACAGGCTGCTGAGGCCTAGAGAGAGGCAGGGCTGGAGTCTGGCTCAAGTCTAGCACTTTCTTTTCTTTCTTTCTTTCTTTCTTTCTTTCTTTCTTTCTTTCTTTCTTTCTTTCTTTCTTTCTTTCTTTCTTTCTTTCTTTCTTTCTTTCTTTCTTTCTTTCCTTTCTTTCTTTCTTTCTGATTTATTTATTTATGGTACAATGCTAGGGGGTAGGCCACAGGTGTGGGGGGGATGAGAGGATTCACCAGAGACACAGTAAGGAGCAGAAAAGGCAGACTGACTAAAATACACTGTTGAGGGGAGCAGCGGGCCAAACAGGAGAGTTCTGCCAAGCCATGTGGGAAGCTCCCTGGCCAAGTGTGGAACTCTCATGCTGCAGTGGCTCTGGATAGCTTCATAGTGCTGCGACTTAACACATTGTACCACCAGGGAGGCCCAGGTCTAGTATTTTCTAAAGTGCCAAGCAGCCCCCACTTCTACAGGGACCTTGAGAAATACCAGGCAACGATTATTCTCCTGAAACAGATCAAGAAATGGAGGCCCAGAGGAAATCACCTATTTGCCCTCATCCATACGTCAGGAATCACTGGCGGTTAAAATAAACCAGTTTGGAGTTTAAGACTTGATTCCAGATCCCCAGCTGGGCAGTGGTCACTGAGTGCCCACAATCTGGCCCCTTCCTCTGTGGGTCCCTTGGTGACCACATGAAGACAGGGAAGTTGGCCCCCTGGGATGTGGGGTGTGGGGAGCAGTATAGGCTGTAACCTGCAGAGCACAGCTGATGCATCTGACCTGGGGGTGGGTGGCAGGAGCTGCCCCCAGTGAGCCCTAGCTGATGTCGGCAGGTCTGCTAGCCAAGCAGGCTTGCTCAGGGCAGAGGTGGACGCTGAGATGGAGCATTGCTGAGATAAGGCAATGCCAAGCAGCGTAGGACCACAGCAACTTGATGGGCCTTCCCTCACCCTACCCTGGTGGGCTCAGGGCTGAGTGGACAGGACAGAGGACAACTCGGTGCTGAGCAGCAGCCCACACTCAGCTCCACCTTCACTTCTGGTTTCTAGGGGCAGCTGGAGGGTCCCACTGTTGAAGGGTATTCGAAACCAGAGTTTTGTCCAATGACTTTGTCCAGTGGCACTCAGCCAGCTGGTGGCAGAACTGAAGCCCCAGCATTGCCAACTGGGGATATTTTTGCTGCCTATTTGTTCTGATCATCTGTTCATTCACTTGTTCAACCGCCTTCCTTCCTGGCCTTGTCGTGGGAGCTGCTGCCTTAGAGAAGAATCAGAGAAGCCCTCAGGGATGGGGTTGGGGTAGATGATGCTTTACCCAGGCCCCCTGGGGTGAGCTGGTGGCACGGTCTCTGGGGCTGATCTGACTTTTCCTGCTAGGAAAGCTGCAGGGGCCTCTCCCACACCTGGGGAGCAATGACAGGGGCCCCACCATCCAGAACTGGGGGACTGGAAGAGGCACACTTCTCTGAGATTGTTGACCCAGAGGAAGTGTTGCCTTCCAGAAGTGGCTGGGCTCATTGGGCTGGGGAGAAGACCTGACCAGGACTCCATGGGAGCCCCAGGAGCAAGCCTCTCAGAGACCGGATGACCTCACCAACTGGTATGACCCCAGCAGAATTGCTGGCAGGCACAGTGATGGGTGGGCAGGCATCAGGCTGAGCTGGGCATTGCCCCCAGTCAGCCCTCTCTCTTCAGCAGCAACTCACCACAGTGCCCTGCCCCAAACAGCCCTCGCAGCAGGGCTGCAGCTGAGTGGGCAAGCATGGACTCGTCGAGCTCTCCAGTGCTGTCTGGAGGGGATTTTTGACCAAGAAGACCCCTCCTGGGGGGGGTGAGGCTTAAGGTGGTGCATCCAGGCCATGGAGCTGCACCAAAAGACAATCAAAGGGCCCCCAAAGGAATCAAGGTATCAGGCTTGGAAAAACAGGAGAGAATATGCTGTTGGAGTGGTCACCAAATCAGACTGGAACCAGGAGACCTGGGTTGTGGGCCTGACTTACTCTGGGACCTAGGCAGGTGTTGTCCCTCTCTGGACGTCGATTTCTTCATCAGAAAATGAAGGGTCTAAGCCTAGGCCCTTTAATCTCTGAATGTCTTCAAGGTAAGCAAGACTCAGAGGCCCCTTGGGAGACACCAAGCTAGAATTTTCTTTATTGGAGCCTCGACTAGGCCAAAGTCATACAGCAAGTTAAGGACACTCCCATCACTGATCCTGTGACCTAGAGCCTAAGGCACTTTGTGGGCCCCTCCAGGTAGCCATCTCAACTCAGGTTTTTCTGGAGCAAATTTTTGTGGTTTGTACCCACATCCTGCCCACCTGTCTTCTGTGGGCAGCCTTGCCTCTGGCTTCCCAACATCCAGCCTGCTGCCCACAGGCTCCCTGGAAAGTCTCAGTATTTTGACGCAGCAGTAACCCAGACCATGAGCCGCCTGTGCAGCTGGGCCTTGCCGCTCCCTGGATCACCAGGTCAGCCTTTTCGCTGGCCTCTGACCGCCGACCTCTGCCTCAGAGCTGCCACGTGAACACTTACAGCCCTCACACAGCAGTCCCTGACTGGCTCACACAGTTGGGGGTTGCCCAGATCCCCAGACAGGGGCTCTGCCCCCCGGGCCCCCCACTCCCAGGTACCCCAGGAGACCTTCTAATCACACTAGTCTCACTCAAACTTTGGGGGACATGTGTCTTTCACTGCCCTGTGGCCTGAGACCTCACTGTGAGAGCAGCCTGCTGGGTTCCACTTGCTCCCTCACTCACTGGCTTGGTGACCTTCTGCACCTCCGTGTCCTCTTCTTCAGAGTGACATGACAGTTGCAGCCTCTGAGCTGTCTAGGCCATGTGTGAGGGAGAGGCCCACACAACACCTAGCCGCAACTGTGTGCCATGAGCTGGTAGCCTCCCCAGAGGGCACCTGTCATCCGTGCCTGGCCTGAAACGGCCAGCTGGGGCCAAGTTCTGCGTTAGGGTCCCCACCCAGAGGTTCTCCATTTCATCTAATAGATGCCCAGTTACATGGTCCAGTAATGGCTATGGCAGCCCAGGAGGGGCACCTACACGCCCGCATCACTGAGGCCCCGCTGAGTGGAGGAGGATGAATCAGAGTTTGACGGTAAGTAGGACAGCACAGGGAGGGCAGCAAGGGCAAAGGCATAAGGGGCTTAGACTAGATTGACCCAACTGAGGCCTGGAAAAGGGAGTGGGGTGGGAGGTGACCTGGAGGCAAGAGGAAGAGTTGGCCCTGGACGGCAACTAAAAAGCCACTGGAGAAGATGGGGCCAAGGAGGGCATCAGCAGGGGAGGGTGATATTGGATCTGCATGTGAGAAAAGCCCTCGGGTTGGGTGGGTGGGGAGAGGCACAGGCAGGCAAGGAAGAGACCCACAGCACAGGGACCTGGAAAGAGTCTGGGACGATGGCCTAGGCCAGGCCGGTAGTTGAAGACTCAGTGGGGAGAGGGGAAAGGGTTGTGGGGATGACAAGGAGTAAGCAAACTGGTGAGGGACTTAGGAGGAAGGGGCAGGTTGACTTCCCACCTCTGACACTCCAGAACCGCTCCTAAGCTACTGCCGGCCTCAGTGACTCAGACAAACACCTTCCTCTCTGGACCTTAGTTTCCCACGCTTGAAATAAGAACCTGGGCCTGAAGAACCCTGGAGACCTCACGCAACCTGCAGCTCTGTAAAGCAAAGCAAATGACTTTCTCCACTTCCAGAGGAGCAAATTCCACCCCAACCCATGCCAGCCATTCTCAGAGCCTCATCTCCTGAGACAGTGCCCCAGTGGCAGGACCAGCAGGACCAGGGGGCTCACCCACCTAGGTGAGGGGCAGGTAGCCCAGCCCAGGAGGCTGGATGCACAGAGCTGCAGTGCCACCTACTGTCCACCTGGGAAGAGGCCCAGCAGCCTGTCTGACCTAATAAATCCCAGAGGATTGAAGCATAAAAAGAGGTTCCCACCAGGCCCACTGCCCCAGTTCCCCCAACTCCAGTCCTCTCCAGGTGGTTCACAGAATATACAAACATTTCCTTTTTTAGCTGATTCTGATGACACCTTTCTCTTGCTAAGAAAAGCTTAGTGGTTTGCCACTACCCTCAGATTCCTTGCACACTCCTTAGCCCGGCATTCAGGGCCTTTCCCATTCCAGCCCCTGTCGACCACTACAGATGCATTTCATATACAGCAAAATACTAAGCAATCCCATAAACACTCCATATTTTCGTCTTCCTCAAGCTTTGCATATGTCTTGTCTCTGTTTAAAATATTCTTCTCTGCCATCTTGGCTTAGAAAACTCCTGCATAATCTTCAAAGACCAATGTTAAATGTCACCTCCTCTGTGAAGCCTTCCTTAACACACCTTTCCCCTCAATTTCACCATCGAACACAAAGCTTATCCTGAAGTAGGAATTTAATCTTCCTCTGGGTCTCAGAGCTACCCTTTATCCCTGCAGAAGCCAGGAGTGCTTGTGCCCATTTCTTGTTTTCCCTTAAACTCCTAGAGAGAAGAGACTGGGTGTGACCCATTGTTTCCCAGTCTAGGGCATGGTGTTAAACAGCATTTATAAACATCTGTTCTGTGCTTGGACTACATGCTTTGCTGTGTCTTACATCATCACAGTGACTTAAACATGGGAGCCTTTATCACTTTGCTCCTGGTCTTCCTGTCAATCAAACTGACTGCCAGTAGCCTGCTGCACGTCTCTGAGTGCCATTTGAATTTCATCTGGACAGAGAGAAGGTGTAATGACACCCTGTTATGACTCCTGCACTAGGACCTCCCCAACTCCCATGGCTCTACAAGTTTCATTTGGTGTTTCCAAACTGCCTGCCTCCCAGACCCTGATTCCTGTAGCAGGTCCTCCATGCTGGGCCTTTGCCAATCTGTTATCTTGGATTTGCAACTCAGTTTGTCTTCCAGGTGCCTCTGCTTCCCAAGGAAACATTGGTCCAGCCCCACCAGACTCCCAGTCTCAATGGAAGACCAGCTTCAGGATCTGGAGGAGGGAGATACTCCTGCTTCCCCATCAGGGCGGTGCAGGGGAGGCCAACTCCCAGGCTGGAGGATGGAGGTCTCACAGCCTAGGAAGGGGCACTGCTATTCCCCAGTGCTCAGGACTTTCTGGGAGCTACAGACCTCTGCCAGAAACTGGATAACTGAGGGAGCATAGGGGACCTCTGGGGTCCTACTTTCCACTCCCTATTGTCCAAAGTGGACAGAGAGGTCCTCTCTTCCCTGAAGTCACACAGAAAGTCTACAGTAGGAGCTCAGGTCTTGGAATTTCTGACCCCAAAATCTTTCTGTTATTTACTGCGTTACTTCCACCCAAAAACCCCAGAAAAGAAGTTTCAAGAGACACTCTTAAGGCTCTTGTTGGTCACTAGGTTGACCAACTAGTGGGGGAAGGGGGTGGAGTTCACAGTCACTGAGCATACACCATTGGCCAGGTGCACTGAGGTTCAAAGGGAGTGAATGGCTTTCCTAGGCCACAGAGCAAGTCTGCAGTAGAGCTAATGGGCTCTCCTGAAGGCTGATGCACACAATCACTTCTAGAAAAATACAAGACTGCAATTAACCAAATACAAGTTTTGATGTTATGAAACCCCAGAGGGAAGGCTTCCTGGGGGTGGGGTATTGAGCGTTGCCTGGAAGAGGGACCTAAACTGGATAAAAGGATCTTCCAGCAGAGGCATTGTGGGAGGAAGCACTTGCTCCCCTCTAGCTTCCTACCTGGGGGAGGCCAAGCCCTTCCACTGATGAACAGTTTCCCACCCCCTTCATCAGTCTACCACATTCTAGCCATTTCATTCAGAAATTCTCTAGGCCATCCCTCCTCTCCATCCCCACTGTGCCTACCAGAGCCAGGTATCATGACTTCTGTGTACAGTTTTCACCCAGATTCCTACAACCTCTCTTCCTTCCTCCCAACCAAGCCAGAATGTTCTTGCTCAAAAACAATTAGCCAGACCTATTTAGAACCCTACAGTGCCTGCCCGGTAGGCATACGAGACCCTGCTTGTATTGGCCTTTGCCACTTCCCCCAATCTGTCCCATCACACTTCACCTTGGCCTCAGTACTTCTGTGACACAATGATTAGCCCAAACGCTGCACTCTTGGCCTTTGCTTATTTTTTTTTTTAAAGATTTATTTATTTATGTATACAAGAGCTGGGGTATAGGCCAGAGGTTGGGGTGTGTGTGCGAGAGAGGATTCACCAGAGACAGAGTGGGGAGCAGAATGAGAGGATCCACTGAAGTACACTGCTAAGGGGAGCAGCTTGTGAGAGAAGAGAGGTCTGTTGCGCCATGTAGGAAGCTTCCTGGCCTGGGATGGAACTCATGTTGCAGTGGCTGCTAATAGCTTCATAGTGCTGAGACTTAATGCCTTGCGCCACTTCAGTCCATCACATTCTTTCATCTTTCAGAGCTTAATTTAAG
>PVIJ01011780.1:43028-53202 GCA_004024925.1 Scalopus aquaticus
GGGGGGGAATGGGCCGGGGCCAGGTGGCGCTCTGGAAAGTCCGTTTCCGCCCGGGCTGAGCCCGGGGAGTATTTATGGGCTGCTAGAGCGAGAGAAGGAGGAGGTGGGGGCTTTGGGGCTGCCTGGCGTGTGGGACGCGCCACGCACTCCGTCCCCAGCGTTCCCCCGCGGGAGTCGGCGCGTGCGGAAAGCATCCCGGAGCCCCCTACCTCAGGGCCCGCTGCAGAGGACTAGGAAGGGACCTGAGTCGGGAAGCCAAGAGCCCCGGGCAGTTCCTTTCCATTGGGGCAGGAGGCTGGGAAAGAAGCCTGCGGAGGGGAGCAGGTGTGGAACTCACTGCGCTATGAAGGCGGGCAGACCTCAGTGCTTCTGCACAGTCCCCGCCTCCCGCCACCCCCACACACACACCTCCTCCCCCAGCTTGGCCCGCTTTGCAGGCAGGAAACTGAGGCCACCCTAAGACAGCCGAGAAGGGCAGTGCCAACTGTAGAGTCTCACTCTGCCCACTGCCTGGGAGCACAGTTCACTCATAAATGACGGTAAACGTGAGCACTGGGCGTGAAAACACCAATACGGGGAGACTTACACCCTCCCAATGTTCGGAGCAGCGCCTTCCACAATTACTAAGTGCCCAGGACAGAGGATTGGCTAAATAAATTGTGGCATATATATGCTCAATGGAATACCACTCAGCTACTCAAAAAGATGAACTAGTGTCTTTGGAGACAAAATGGTGAAACTGGAGCTGATTATGCTGAAGTAAGTCAGAAGGGGAAAGATAAATATTGAATGGTTTTACTTATCTGTGGAATATAAATAACTGTAACTATAAATATGTGCATATAGACATATATACACACATACATATGTATATATGGCAAAGCACAGCAAAAACAATTCTCAGACTCAGTGGTTACCAGAGGAAACAGGAGAGGGGGGGATGGAATAGGGGAAGGAAGGGGACAGGGCGTTGGAAGTGTAGTGGAGAATGAGGGAAGCTTGTGCACATAAGGAGGAGTAAAAGTCAATCCCAAAGTTATGCAGACATGCAAATGACTGTCAATTAGTAGATTAATTAATTAATTAATTAATTGGGCAGTTGGAATGCAGATTCCAGGGGCCTCTCACTCAGAGATTATATAGGTGTAGATTTTTTAAAACCCACAGGCAGACCATGCACGCATGGTGAGACGTTGGTGAAGAGATATTCGGGAATAAGAAACATCCCTTCCATAGGCATCAGCTGATGGTGGGATAAGGCAAGGGTAGACGGGGTGTGGGAAGCAGAATACCTGGGCTTGGAAGGAATGAGTTTGAATCCTGAAACCATGTTCTGCTGGGTAAGCCACAGCAGTCAATTAACTTCTCTGTGCCTTGATTTTCTCTTGCCCAAAATGAACCTAATATTCAGCCTACAAGGTTCTACAATATCAAAAGATCCTTGTAAAAATGCAATTCAGACTTACTACCGTTATCATTATTTGTTGTAACTGCCGATTCTCTAGGTAAGGAGAGAAGCAAGCTTGAAGTGGTGATGGTGATGAGCTCAGTGCCAACCCCTTTGTAAAGCCCATCCTGATTCAGTCCCTGGGGGTGAAGCCTCTTTTTCTGGACTGTACACCACTCAACCTCCTTACCCCGTGTGGTCTTCTACCCTGTACCTGGGCCTGACTTTTCGATAGATGTGCTGTTTGTTTGTTTGTTCATTTGTTTGTTTTCATTAGAATGTGAGCTCCTCCTTTGGGACTCCTAAGAGTCAGTGATGCCAGAGGCACTGGTGGTAGAAACAGACCTGAGTTTAAATCTTAGTTCCTGTGACTCATTAGCTAGGAGACCAAGGTCCCAGGATCCACCTCTTTGAGCCTCTAGTGCTGTAAAGTGTAAAGATTTAAGTGGAATAATGTGCGTAAGGTCCTGCAATGCTGTCACTCAGTGGGCCCAACAAGGGTTAAGCAAAATACAAACTTGGGAGACTGAGGAAGGTAACACTGGGGTTGACCTGAGTGTTTAAAGCCAGGACAGTTCTTCACAGGTAAAGAATCGATAGAGAAAGCGGGGTGGAAGCCCTTGCACATTCTGGTCACACTGTTTACATCTGTAAAGCGCAGCAGAGATTCCTGCTCTGAGATGTATTGCTAGTCATTTAAAAATTGAAATGGGGTAAAGACAGCAAATTGAACACACTGGTCTTTCCTGAGACCAACTTAAACAACAGTGAGGGAATGTATCAAAATATTAGAAACCAAACAGCCACTGAAGAACTCTAACTGACTGAATCCAAAACAGGCCATAAAAGCCAAAAAACAGCCTGGTTAACGCAAGTTACCCCCTAATGGTTTAGGAACTGGATGTACGGGATACTTCTGGAAATTGGGTGCATGAAGAGGCTTAGAAACAGGAAGATTGTTTGAAAATCTAGTTGAGAAGCAGACTCCCAGATGCTCTCCCCACTTAGTTGAAACACTAAGAGTCTATTCTCAGGACAGAACACCAGAGCAGCTCCGTTCTAGGGAGGGGCAAACGACAGGGATCCAGTGAACAATTGTGCACTTGATGTTGAGGCCTTTAGCCCTCTCTCTCCTCTCAGCTACCCAAACTCTGGCTGCCAGGATAGTACCCTCCAGATCAGAGGCTGGAGAAACTTAGGTGTTTACCAACTCAAAAGATAAGATATGGGATGATGCGGACACATCCACGAATATAGCCTGTCACGATCACAGGTAGGTCTGTTTTAGTATCCCATCTCAACCTGAGCAGAAGGTCGTGGATGAGTAAACATTTGAGTAAAGCCTCTGATAAAAAAGAGGTTAAAACAAGTTGGGGGACGTGCAGAGGTAGTGATGGAAGGAACTTGGAAGATAGTAACTATGCCAAAAGCAGAGGCTTTATTATTTTTTAAAAAGATTTATTTTTATTTATTTATGCATACAAGAACTGGAACTGGGGTTTAGGCCGGAGGTGCAGTGGGGGGCAGTGAGAGGGTTCACCAGAGTCAGAGAGGGGAGCAGAACAGGCGGATTTACTGAACTACACTGCTGAGGGGTGCAGCAGATGAGACAGGAGAGGTCTGCCCTGTCATGTGGGTCAGCTCCGTGGGCGGGGGCCAAACTCATGCCTCAGTGGCTGGTGATAGCTTGATAGCACTGAGACTTTCACCCCTGTGCCACCAGGGAGGCCCCAAAGCAGAAAACTTTAGAAGACTGTATCCATGAAAGAATGGAATGCTATGAAAAAGGACTCTTAGAGATTAAAACATAATAGCAGAAAATAAAAAATTCAAAAGAATGATTGGAATATAAATTTGAAAAATAGAGCAAAAAAATAAGAGAAAACAGAAAAGACAAGATGGAGGGCTAATCAGGGAACTCAACATCTGTATAACAAGAATTCTGGAAAAATGAATTAGAGAAAACAGCATTGAAATGCATGAATTTCAGATTGAAATGACTCATTGAGGATTCAGCAAAATAGAATGTGGATTGACACCAAGACATCAAAATTTCAGAACTTTGAGAACCAACAACTCGCAAAATCTTTCAGATAAAGAAAGATTCAGAGAAAGAAAAAATAAACAGGCTTCATATAAATGATTAAAAAGCACAAAGATACTGCATTTCTCAATAGCAAGTGGAAGCTTGGGACAATGGCAAAATTCCTTCAAAATATTGAGGAAAATTATTTCCACCCCAGGATTTTGTATTCAGCTACCTGCTTATCCAGGGTGAAAATAAAGAGCCAAGGCATTTTTAGTCATGTCAAGTCTCACTGCACAGCTTCTCAGCAAATTGTTGAAGAATGGCATTTCAGCAGAACGAACAAGTAAAGCAAGAAAGAGGAGGACACGGCATCTAAGGAAGAGAGAATGCCTCAAAGGAGGGGGCAGAGGAATCCTCAGGTCGACGCAGTATACAAAGCAATTAACCCTGACTGGAACAGGAGGGAAGGCACTGAGAGAGATTCCTTCAAGAAGATGAAATTGGTAGACAATCCAACGCATGGAGACATATTGAGAATTTAGATTTACATAACTATAATTGTTATGCGGGAAAAGAAAAGTGATCATGGAATATTACATGGCTCAGTTGTCAACAGCATCTGTGTGGCTTAATAGTCTCCCCACGGACAGTGACTTAGAAACGTTGCTCAATAAATATTTGCTGAATAAATAAATACTTGTGTAGTCAGCACCTAGTGGGGGCCAGGTACCTACTTAATGAACAAAAAGGATTGTCTTCTTTAGGATCCCCTCCCCTATGGTTTTGGTACAAAGCAAGGCCGTCCATGCTCGGTGTGCATTGCCTTGATGGAGTGGAGGTCACCTCCTAGACTCCGCCTACTGTGTGGTTTCAAACAAATTTCTTTTTTTTTAATTTATATCTTTACATTATTGTGTATTCCCCATAGGTTACCCACCAATTCACTCACCCATGAACCATCACCATAATCCCGTGAGCTCTTTTCTCCCCCATTCAAACAAATTGCTTAACCTTTCAGAAAGATCTATGATTTTCCTCACTGATCAATAAGATGAGGTGAAAAGGGGGCAGAGAATAATCTCCTGGGTTCAGGAGGCATGGCCTGGTAGTGGTGGTGCACAATGGAGCCCCCAAAAAGTGTTAGGTGTTGAAGAGCCCTGGCCCTGGGGTGGTGGGAAGGAAGAGTAATGGCTAATGAAAAGCAGCTGGACAGAGGCTTGGATGGGAGGAATGATTCATTCCTGGCATGTCTAGGCCAAAGCCACACCTCTTCACTGTCCCTGGGCTCTGGCTTCTAGCAGCCAGGCATGCTGAGGTACATTGGCCAGCTTTTCCAGACCCCTGGGGACCGGGTGGGAGGAGTCCCACCCAGGGCAGGCCTTTCCTCTGGCTGGTGTAGCCCTGACGATGTGGCTCCAAGGGCTCCAGCTTCTCTGCAGAGCGCTCATGCCACACAGGGCATAGACCATCTGGCCAGAAGGTCCCCAAAGGTTAGGTTTTACAGATAGGCAACATTTAAATAAAGAGGAGGGGGCAGAGGAATCCTCAGGTCGTCGCATAGTATACAAAGCAGTTAACCCTGACTGGAACAAGATGGAAGGCGCTAGGAGAGATTCCTTCAAGAAGATGAAATCTGTAGACTACACAATGCATGGAGACATATTGAGAGTGTCAGACTTTGCAAAGTTACTCAAAAACTACCATGTACTGGGCCTCCCTGGTGGTGCAATGGATTAAAGTCTCAGCACTATGAAGCTATCAGCAGCCGCAGCAGCACGAGTTCAATCCCCAACCAAGGAGCTTCCCACATGGTGCAGCAGACCTCTCCTGCCTCCCCTGTTACTCCCTCAGCAGTGTATTTCAGTAGATCCGCCTGTTCTGCTCCCCGCTCTGTCTCTGGTGAATCCTCTCACCACCCCATCCTCTGACCTACACCCCAGTTTGTATGCATAAATAAATAAATCTTTCTTAAAAAAAACAACAGAACAAAAACTACCATGTAGTATCACATCATCATTTCATCTAAAAAAAAAAAAAGGTATTAATGCGGTAAAATGGAAAAGACATAATCTCAGTAAAGGACAGTCAGCCCTAAAAGAGACAGTGGTAAGTTTACCAATAGCATGCTTTACATGTATCAGAAAAAAATTTTAAAATCCCAAGAGAGAAAGAGCCAGGTTTCTTCACATACCATTGTTCTATTTTTTATTTTTTTATTAAATTCATTTATTTAAATATATTTTGCATCATTGTTCATTTTTGTACAATATTTGCTTTCTCCTCTCAGGTGTAGTCCCTATAAAATTCCCACCACAAACCATTGTTTTAAAGTAAAGTTCCATATCCAACTTATTCCTAAGCTTTATCAGAGAATCCCAGTTTCACTTGGTTATCTTGAGGGACACGGGAGCCACCACCAATGAATCTGGAATGTTCTGTGAGAGTTGAGAGGCTGAACTCTTGAAGCAGCAGGAGGCAGATGTGGGGTTCAGAGCCAGTACCACCCAATGGCTATGCACGGCACAGACAACCCTTTACCTGGAACGCCCAGGAGAGCCTGCCTGAGTCCAGGCCAGTCAACCAATCCTGAGCCTTGGGAACCACCCTTTGTCATACTCTTATGTGAAAACTGAAGCACAAAGAGAGGAGATGATTTACCCAAAGTCAAACAGTGAGTTAGTGAAGAACTGGGGCTGGTACCCAGGTCTCTGGGTGTGGTTGCGTATTCTCCCCACCCCCTCTGCTCTGGCTCCCTCCCCTGACCCTGAAAGCTGCTCACAGTTCCCACCATGCTGCCATAAACTCTTCAGGGTTCCAGCTCGGTGGGCTTCAGGGTTCCAGCTGGGCTGCCGAAGATCAAGCTTTCTGCTCAGAGAGGGTCCGCTCAGGAGCTGGCCATTTTCCAGCTTGGCAGAAGGACAACGTGGCGAGACAGGGCTCATGGAAGATGCCAAAGCTTCTACAATGGAGGACTTCAGCCATCCAATACCTCCTTTGGGGTCACTGTCACTAAACCTGGGCTGACACCCTGGCTCTGGGCAGAGGATGCCGGGTGGTAGCAGAGGGAAGGTTTGTCAGAAGGTTCTGCCAGCAGAGGAGGCGTTCTGCTACTCAGTGACTTTCCTGCCCAGAGGGCTTTGCTCAGGCCCAGCCTCCTCCCAGTTCCTCAATGACCTGCCCAGTCTCCGTCTATTCCACAAAAATGGCTGCTTCCCGGGGGCTGATCCTCTAATCTGTGAAATGGCCAGTTGTAAGTATGTGACTATCTCAAGGTTCCTGTCACTGCCCTTTCAGGTCAGTTATGTGGTGGGTGAGCTCCCAGAGGAGGGCATGGACCCTTGACAGCCAGGTGGCCCAGATTCTTATCCTGAGCAGGGGCGTGAGGACCCTCTCTCTAGCACCAGAGTGCCTCAAAGCAGGAAGAAAATCCATTCAACCATATGTTGCAGGCACCTTGAAGGCCTCGATAGATATTTGTTGAAAGGATACTAAGGTTCAGTTTAAGATTATTTTAAGGAAAGGTGCCACTGCTTAAACAAGATAATCAAAGGCCCGGTCCAGCTGCCCTCATCTGAATGAAGAGGATGCAGGTCGCAGAAAGAGCCCTTCTTGCTCTAGGCCACACAAGAAGCTCAGGGAGTCAGGCAGGCCTCTGGAGCCAGGCCATCTGAATAATGCTCTCCTGATGGGTGACAGTCCCTCCAGAGTCAGCACTGAATAATCTGAGAGCAGTCTCACTGCTTGGCCTTGAATATGTAGCTTCCAGGACACTTCCAGCTTTCACTTGGCACTCTGGGCTGCTTGAAAATTCCTGTCATTCCCTTGACCAGTCTGTGCCACTCCACCTCCTAATGAATTTCCCTCAAGTTCTCCTACCCTCTGCTGCAAGCTGTGTGGCCTTGGGAGTGTTGCTCAGCTTCTCTGAGCTCTCATAGTTAAGTTGAGGGGAACATTCTGACCTGAAAGGTTGCCATGAGATTCACAAGTTATAGCAGAGAAAGTGCACAATAAAGTGAGCATTTATGCCCCCCCCACCTTTGTGCCAGGCACATGCAAAACACAGGGTCACGTCCCGCATCCAGCAGGGTAGGGCTTAAGTAGAGATCAGAGTCACAGATTCACTGAACTGAGATAGAATTCTGGCTTTACCATTGACTCACTGTGTGGCCCTAGTCAAGTTACTTAGCCTTTCTAGGACTCTACTCATCTGTAAAATTGAGCGATAATAGCTGCATTGCTGGGTTGTTGGATGAAATGTGCCCCTATAAATGAACTGCCCTATCCAGTCCCTGGCATATTGCAGGTGCACGATGAAGGGCAGCCTCCATGCATTTCTTTCCCCATGAAGTGGTCCCAAAGCCAGTCCTGCAGATGCCCCCAGGTCTCTGGTGAGCAATGGCCCCTCACATTTAGCATGTCTTCAGTTCAAGGCTCTGGAGTCTTTCTTGGACGTAACTGGGAGCACCAGAATAAAAAGAATGGGGAGGCCCCCGAATGGGGAGTTTGGAATGGGGGTGCTATGCTGGGCCAGCAGCCAGCAGGCCTGGCCTGGGGCCCCAGGCAACCACCTTTCTAAATCAGATCCTTCCCTCTGAGCAAGCAAGCAGGCCCTGGCCAAACACAGCGAATCTTTGTGAGCTCTTGGCTCTCCCTGCAGCTCCCCCCTCAGCCTTGTCATCGCCTGCATGGAGCCCTGGGGGTGGGGCTCCATGCAGGGCAACAGCTCCCAGGCTTCCTGGCCTCCACCACCTCCAGAAATGTCTAGCCAGGCCCAGAGTAGGTCTCAGCCCCTCTCCCACATCTCTTTCCAGCCACCTCGTCCCTCCCAGGCTGCAGTCCTGCCTTTGCACATGTGGTTCTCTCGTCCTTTGATTCTCTGGAGAGGAGTCAGCAGGCCAGGGCTGTGAAGGGGCAAGGAGGGGCCTTTACTCCAGGAGTGGTCAGCATTGTCCTCCCCTGCTCTTCTGCTCTGCCAGCCTACCCATTCCTACCTTATTTTTTTAATTAATCAATTTTCTTACATTGTTAATTTTTGGACAGTATTTGATTTCTCCCCTCAGGTATAGGCCTCGGAGTTCTCCCGCCACCACAGCACCCCTCATAGTCCATTGTGCTCTTCCCTCCCCTGTCTGGGTCCCTCCCCCTGCCCTCTCCTGCCTCAGATCCATCTAACCAGTCCCACCTTTACTCAGTTCTCCACTGGCTGTGGCATCAGCCCTGCGAGTCACTTTCCTTCTACTTAAGATGAAACCTCCTCCCGGGCCAAGCCCTAGCAGGGCAGTTTTCTTTCCCCTTGGCGTCTCCTTGCACTCCTGCCCTTGCCCATGTCCAGCCCGAACCCAGGACAGCTCGGGCTTCAGGGCTGACTGAGGTCTCGACCTTCAGTCACTGTTCAGAACCTTCCCCTGCGCACCACACACAGCCTGGACCCCTGGTAGTCTCTCGTTCCTCAGGTCCTCTGGGGGGTGTCTCTGTGGCGATCTTGCTGGGCACTGCCCACCTTGCCCGTCATTACCACAATGGCAGAGCCTCTGCCTGTCTCACCCACCACAAGATTCCTGGCGCCTGGAACAAGGCAGGGTCTCCAAAAACAAGGCCTGCCTGTCTGGCCCCCATCTCCTTTGCTGTCAGTACCTAAACCCACATTCACTTCACTGAGAATTTTTTCTGCATGAAAAAACCCCATAAACAAAGTCAGACAAGTCAGACAAATGGAGAAAACACTTCTACAAAAGGCAGACCAAAGGCTAATTCCCATAATATTTTTGTAAAGCAATGAGAAAAACACCTTTGTTCATAACTTTATTCAACTGGAAAAGTAAACATTTTAATAGCTGTGAAAAGATGCTTAGCCCCACTCAAAATAAAAGAAAAAGCAGCTAAAATAGTTAAATATGCTTTTTGAGCTATGCTCTCTGATTGGCTTAAATAGGATGATTTTTATGCAAGATCTACTTGCACGTTGCAATCATGAGTGAGGACATTTGCCACAGTGTTGTCGCTCTAAGTGACCAGGTAGTGACTATTCTAGGCTTGAGGACTATTCTGGTTCATTGCAACTACTCAATGACACTGAAGTGCAAAAGCAGTCAGAGGCAAACAAAAATAAACAGGCCTGGCTGTTCCTTGAAAATCTTATTTATGAAACATTGAAACTCAAATGTCATTTCCCTTTCAAGTGTCACAGATTTTTTTGTTTGTTTTTCTTTTTTTGAAAAAAATATTTATTTATTTATGCACACAAGAACTGGGGTGTAGGTATTGGGAAGGGTGGTGGGTGAGAGAATTCACCAGAGACAGAGTGGGGAGCAGAACAGGCAGATTGACTGAAATACACTGCTGAGGGTTCACTGGGCAAGGCAGGAGAGGTCTGCTGCACCATGTGGGAATCTCCACGGCTGGGGATCAAGCTCGTGCTGCAGTGGCTGCTGATAGTCTCACAGTGCTGAGACTTAACTCCTTGCGCCACTGGGGAGGCCCTTTTTTTGTTTATTTTTCAATCATTTAAAATTGTAAAAAAATAAATATAACAAAACCACATTCTTTTTTCTATTGTTATTTATGTCTTTTACATTTTGTATTCCCCTTGGGCAGCCCACCACCAATTCACCCGTGATCCATCTCCATGGTCCCCTGTATTCTCCTCTCTTCCATTTTGTGCCCTTTTCCTCCCCTCCCCCCCCCCCCCCCCCCCCCCC
>PVIJ01011781.1:0-53000 GCA_004024925.1 Scalopus aquaticus
CAGGCCAGAGGTGTGGAGTGGCGAGAGGCTTCACCAGAGACAGAGTGGGGAGCAGAACAGGTAGATCAGAAATACACTGCTGAGGAGAGCAGCGGGTGAGGCAGGAGAGGTCTGCCGCACCATGTGGGATTCTCCCCGGCTGGGCGTCGAACTCGCGTCGCCGCTGCCGACAGCTCCGCAGCGCGGCGCTCAACCGCTGCGCCACCAGGGAGGCCCTGGTGTGTGAAATCTTAAAATCACTGTGGAAAACAGTATAATGTTTCCTTAGAGAAAAAAAAATTACCGTATGATCCAGCAACTAAATCTACTCCTAGGAATATACGCTAAAGAATTGAAAGCTGGGCCTCCCTGGTGGCTTAACGTGTTAAGTGCGGCTCTATGGAACTGTTGGCAGCTGCTGCCCGCGTTGATGCCTGGCTGGGAGATTCCCACATGGCGCAGCAGACCTCTCCTGCCTGGCCAGCTAGTCTCAGCGGTGTACTTCAGTTCATCTGCCTGTTCTGCTTCCTACTCTGTCTCTGGTGAATCCTCTGACAGCCCCATACCTCTGGCCTGCACCCCAGCTAATAAATAAATCTTTAAAAAATAAATTGAAATTAGAGGCTCAAAAAGGATTTTCATGCCAATGTTGATTAAAGCATTATTCAATTTTGCCCAAAGGTGGAAACAACAAGTTCATCAGCAAATGATGAATAAACAAAACTTGGAAAACAAAAAAATACATATAATAGAATATTATTCAGTCACAAAAAAGGAGTGGTGTTTTAATACATGGTGCAACATAGACAAACTTTTAAAACATTATATTGAGTGAAATAAACCATATCACAAAAGGTTAAATATATAGTTCATTTACATAAAATGAAATATAGAGGTGTTATTTAATATTGTCTATTAATAAATATAAAATATCTGTATTTTATATAAAATTTATAGAACTATAAAGTAGATTTGATTTACCAAAGACTGTGTGAGGGAAATGGAAAATGCTTAATGGGTTCTGAGATTCTCTTTGGGCTGACAATGTTTATAAATAATGGTGATGGTCGTACAACATTGCATATGCAATTAATGCCACTGAATTGCACATTTAAAATGGTTAAAGTGAAAAATGTTATTTTGTACATATATTTCCACACTAAAAACTTTAAAATAATATAATTTCATATACACACAAATAAGATTGCATACATATAAAATGATTCTTAATGGGTAGAGAAGAAAGTTCTCTATGGGCAGTGGGCCAGGGAGAACAGACATGTCAAGTAGATTTTACATTTTCTTTATGATTTTTGAACTTTTAGAGTTACAAAGAAAATGGTACATTTAAAATTTAAAAAACTAATTTCAAAGCAAAATTGTATATTTGATAATTCTGCAAACCACAATATGGGTCAATGAATGTTTTCATACTGTAAGTTAAATTATAAAGAAAATTGAGTGAAAAATATACTTTAAACATGTAAAAATTGATTAAAGTTTGATTCATAATTTTTGTGAGTATATCATAAATAATGAATGTGCTTTGGTTTCTACAGTACCTGTTATACTCTCTATTAATCAATATGGCCTTATTATAATCAACAGGTATCATTTATTCAGCCTTTACTAAGCATGTACTGAATGCCAAGTCCTACAATGGGAAGCTTCACATCTGGTACCTCATTAAGAAGAAAGCAAGATATGGAGACAGCCCAAATGCCCAAAGGTTGATAAATGGAAGAAGAAGATGTGTACATGTACACAATGGAATACTATTCAGCAATGAAAAATGATAAACACGTGCAATTCACAGCGACATGGATGGAGCTAGACGGGATCATGCTCAGTGACATAAACTAGAAGGAAAAAGAAAACCATCAAATGGTTTCACCTATAGCAGGAATATAGGGGAGACAAATAAAAGATCAGGAGAAGAAAATAACGTGCACACACACACACACACACACAAACAACAAAAACTAGCAGACAACCATAAATAAGAGACATTATACAGGGGAGAGGGAGGAAAAGAGCACAAGGGACAATGGTGTTGTTTCACGGGTGAATTGGTGGTGGGAAATCTGTGAGGAATACACAATAAGGTAAAGGATATAAATAAAAAATAAAGAAAGCATTAGATATATATATTTAAAACTACGTTTCTTACAGACATTAATCGACTTTTCTATCCCATCCCCAATACTGGCCATATTTTCATTTTGACTCTGGATCTCCATGAAAAGTTAAAAAGTTGCTATATAGACTCAAGTATAAGTCTAAATTATTGGATCAAAAATATTCACTGTGAGTTTTTAAGTACATCTGACATCTTCCAAATTATATTCAAAATGACAAGAGGAATTGATAGTAACATGTATTGATTTGTAACTCTCTCTCTGGGACATAAGGCACACTGTTCAGGAGATCATTAATCTCACCTTTGAAACACGTCTTGGACAATTTCTCAAAAGGTACAGAGACATTAAGTTACTCACCTCTGATACTTGCACACATAGAATGTAGTCTAGGAAAAATGATACCTAGTTGTTTTCCAAATACATAATATCAATCATTAGAGTCAGGACTCCTTTAGAATTGATTAATGAAGTAAAAATTCTCGAGCAAGACCTCAGAAAACATAGTTTCATCCTCTTTTTTTTTTTTTTTTTTATAGAATAGGAAGCAGAAAGTCCAAAAGGGCTGGGTGTACAGAGAGTACCGGCCTCCTGCTGGCTCAGTTGGGATGGTAAGGCTGAATGTAGAAGCCATCTGATTTACCAAGTCTTCATTTATTTTTATTCTGTCCCTATGAATATGTTTCTTACAAAGTAAGAAAGATACAACAAAGTTAAATGAGGTAGGAATTCCATAACAGATCTATTGCTAAGTTGTGTTTTTATAGGACAAAAGTTTCACACAAACTTCTTTTCTGAGACAACATGCAAAGATATTATTAATCTATCACAGCATCTTTCCATATAACGCATTGTTATTTCTTATAAGGACAATATTTCCATCAGTATCTGCCCTGTTTTCTTATGAGCAATTTGATTCCCAGACTGGGTTTACTGTGATTCTCCTTATAGGCACAATGTTACATTTAATGTTCAAGGAGGGTAGCAGAGAGAGGCAGAGGGGGAGAGATTAAGACTTTATAATGAGTAATTTTAATTTAAATAATGTTATTTCTTTAGTTGTTTCTGAAATAGTTATCTGAAGGATGGGGACTAGATCTTGACACACTGTTCTGACTTTACACAATCACGCAGCAAGGATCTAGGGGCTGATTTTAAAGTGAAGAACTTCCTTGTGACAGCTAAATGCCAAGGTTGTGGTTTTGAAACTATAAAACCATTATTACTTTTTTCCTTATCCCCTTCCCCTCTATTGTATTATCAACTTTGCCTGCCCAATTTTCAAGACTAGGCTTTGAAGACACAATGCAACAAAAAATGGCCTCAACTAGCATTGATTTTCATTATTTATATTTCATAAGGCAAAAATTAGCTGACACAATCGTGTAGTGGATGTAGCAAGAGGTGAACAAACAAATATAACCAGATTTTTTTTTAATGTGTGGCCATCTCTAATAATATTATTCTGCATAGATTTTTTTTTTTTTTAGGTGGAGGCTAAAAGCCCCAACTGTGGAGAAAAGATTTTCAGTGTCAGTGAAGTTAAAACATGTCAGCAGCAGTTCCTTCTGTGAATATTGTCTCACATGAAAGAAAGGATGGATTGAATTCATATCTGAAACAAGACAAGATTTTCCATCTGACCTCATTATGTGTTTCTCTGGAGTGCATCCCTGGGTTTCTGCCGGAACTGAAATGCGTTGTGTGGAAACCAAATATAAAACAGCTCAGTCCTGCCGTAACTGATGTATCTTAATAAGATGGGGGTATTTATTGTTTTGCTACAGTCATCTCTTAACTCTAAAAGTCATAATGATGTGCTGGATCCTTTTGTTAAAGCAATCCCCTTAAGTGAAGGCGTGTACTAATGAAAGGGTTTATGCTGCACGGCTGGAAGCAAAGATGAAGTAGCATTACTGTATATCACAGAGATTTATATTGAGAATTTTTTATGAAAAGATTTTTAGAAACTCTACCATTGCATTCTTATAAATAATTAAGCATACAAATTATTATTGTTACAATAGAGCGGTTTCCTTTTCTGTGAACATTGGTAATCGATTCAAGAATATAATGCTTTAAGGGGATTTATAGCATTTTTCATTGTTCCTGATCACACTAGAAAATTATTCAGAGGTCGGAAATAATAGCAAACTTTCCCCTAGGTTAACCTTATGCTACATAGAGAGATTTCCTCTGCACTATCAAATCATAAAGAAAAACATCTTATTTTTCAGCTTTATTTTACGAAGGCTTATTAATGTAAAATGGGTGTATATATTTGCATCTATGACACTAATGCATAAAGAAATATGCCATTTTTACATTGCTATTATATATATATGTTGATTTTTATTTTTCAAAATATAGTCAATATAGGGAAAATATTTTAATTAGAATTTCAAAATCTACCACCATTAAAATGTTTCCATAACCTGAGAGCTATTCTGAAAACTAAATTATCATTATACTGAACAATGAATCACTGGCAGTAAACCATTCAATAGTGGTCTTTATATAGATTTTTCCATATGTAGATATAGATTTAGATATAATAGAGATATAGTGAGATGCATTATTAGGGGAAAATTAATATCACTATATTTTTTATACTTGGTAATTTGGCATATGCTTTATACTTTAGTTGCTGTAGCAGCACATTTTAAAATCAAAATTCCCACATTGTACATTTTATTAAACAGTAAAGTTCAACTATATAATTTAGTGAATACATTGGATAAGTTTTGAGGACTTAAAGGAATCATTTGGTCAATATGTTCAGTATGGTCTAAAACTTTCTGGCGCATAATGAAATTGAAATTTACTACCAGAGCAGAATTAATCTTTTGGAAATGGAATGGCCGATATAATACAACTTATAGGAAAATAGTTTATTCAAAGAGTGTGCATTTATGAAATACATACTATATTCTGGACACTTTGCTTAATAGTGGGAATAGAGAGATTAAGGCAAAATCTCTCTATTCAGAAGGCTATCTGTCAACCATAAAGCTCACTGTTCAGTGCAGAGGCAAGAAACTAAATTAAAATTTCACATATATGATAGTCTACCTTCTAGCACATGATGCTTCATCCCTGTACCTTTGAGACACAGAGTGTTATTTCTAAATGTGTAAGGAAAAAGAAATATGGTAACTGCATTGGGGGACCCTGGAAAACATGGCCTTAACAAAGCTATGAAGGCTTTTGCCATTGCCATGATGTCCTATAGGTATCATGTCCCCCAACAGAGTGCAATGAAGCAAACCATCCCCTCTTTCTTTCCAAAATTTTACAACCACAGACTGGTCTGAGAAAAACTTAGAGGGTGAACGTCATTGGGTGAATGTCCTGCAGGATACCTGTCAGCACTCCTAAGGGTTATCAACATTGTGACAACGTCGTGAGGCTCTTTCACCAAACAGAGGAGATTGAAGAACCATGATAACTAAATGCAATGTGGTTCTCTGGATTGGACCTGAAATAGAAAACCACATTGCATTTAGTTATCATGGAAAACTGGTGAAATGCAAAGAAATTCTAGAGATCAATTAAAAAAGATATCAATAAAACTTTAAAGCCTGACAAGTGGCTGTATTGTATGAGTGTTGAGAAACTGTGACTTTTTCACCTATAAATTGTCAGCTACTTGGTGGTCAAGAATAAGGGAAACTTGTCATTCCACGTAGCCAGGCCAATGTCATACAGCAAGTATGGTGGCTCAGAATGCAACATGTGAGTCCATAATTAAGGAACTAGAAACATCATCAGGCAGTGACTTGCAAACACGTTTCTACAGAATGCTAGAATCTCCTGAGGGAGCAGTGCAAATTAGTGAGAAGTTGTGGCATTAGTCACATTCCTGTATCTAATTAAACTGTAGATTCACATAATATTTTATTTCACGGGAAAGCTCATGGCTTAGAACAAAGCAAGAAAATCAGTATGAAAATCTGTACTCTGGATAATTCTTATCAAATTGTGATAGGTATATGACTCACAGAGCATCTTGTTAGAAAGACTGATTCAGCAAGTCTGGAATGGGACTGAGGGGTTTGATTTTCTGACAGGTAATGCCCACTACAACTGATGAGAACATTGTCTGAGAACAACACTTGAAGAAGGAGGGATCTAGATCAATTTTATTTATTTTATTTATTTTTTTTATGATTTATTTATTTATACATACAAGCTGGGGCACAGGCCAGAGGCGTGCGGTGGCGAGAGGGTTCACCAGAGACAGAGCGGGGAGCAGAACAGGCAGATCTGAAATACACTGCTGAGGGGAGCAGCGGGCTAGGCAGGAGAGGTCTGCCACACCATGTGGGATTCTCCCCGGTTGGGCGTCGAACCCTCATCGCGTGCTGCTGAAAGCTCCACAGCACAGCGCTCAACCGCCGCGCCACCAGGGATGCCCAAGATCTAGATCAATTTTAAAATTATGTCTTATCTATAATTTTAATAGATGAAACTTTGCTAACAGATGTTATGATTTTTGCTAATACATAATCCTTCAGTTAGGTAGTTTTAGTTGAGAAAATTATGAAAATTAAGATTTTTGAGCCACAGATCCATCCATTCTTGATTCTCTGTAGTCCTAATCTTATTATTTCTCATAACATCTCCCAGATCCTTGATCTTATCCAGGCAACTTTTCTAGACCACCTTCTAATCTATCTCATTTTATAAGCAGTCATTTCGTTTCAACAATGAAATTGAACCCAACAGAGATGGTCCAATGCCAATTTGTCATATTCCACTCCAAACCCAGTCTCAGGTAGTGCGACTATTAATTATATCTTTAAGGAAAATGATAGGAAAGTGGATTTTTGGAGTTTTTACAAACTCATATTTCAGGTAAGCATTTCCCCCACTTTTTAAAAATGTACATCTTGTTTATTCTTACTGCAGTCTCCATAGGGAAGTTCCAATCTTTTTGTACCCTCAAAGATTAAATTTCACTCAAAAATATTTAGTATTCTATCTCATTTTCTGCTACCCAAGACTGAGGTTACTTAACTCGAAACATCTTCCTCCCATTTCTACTACTGCTGCAAAATATATTTCTGTCAGAGCAATACTGACACTCCCAAGTAAATATTACCTGTCCTTAACTGGTCTTATTTTTCAGAATGTCACCAGTGATCATTGGCCAATTCCAGTGACATCATCTTTACTCAATGCAGTCATGAAGCCATAGTCTAGCTGTTTTTGGAAATACTTTGGGGTTTCTTCAATTCCAGATCACTTTCTGAGTCTCTATCCAGTTCTTTTATATTTTTACTGATGGTTCTCTTTCATTTTTACTGTAATATACGGTTATTACACAAGGTATAGCTGATTTCTAGAGTTCAGTTCTCTGGTTTTGAATCTTAGCTCTACCATTTTCTAGTTTTGTAATTTTGTATAAGTTTGCTTTACTTAATGTGCCTTAATGTTTTTATCTGTAGAATCATGATGATGATGACTTTTCTCTCATATATCTGCTTTATGGATTAAATGAGATGATATATGTAAAATGCCTATAACTATGCCTGACAGACAGTAAGTGCTAGATAAATATGAATTAGTGCTATTACTATCTGCAGTTATTCTTTTGGATAATTTATCTACCTACATGTGATCAACCATCTCCAAATAAATGTTTCATATCTATATGTACTTTTAGTTTCTCAGTATCACACTTGGATCTGGACAGTTCTTTTTTGTAGGGAATTGCCCTGTGCATTTCAGGATTTTTAAAACTCTCTCGAGCTTTTCCCCACTAGATGCCAGTAGCAACCTCAGGCTGTGACACAAAACTTATCTCCAGGTATTGTCAAATGTCCCTTGGGAGCCAAAATTGTCTCTAAATTGAAAACCACTGTTCAATACCTTCTGTGTAAAATATTTTTATATAGGTGTGTCTTTGTTACTGCAACATATGTTCAAAGGTCAATTTATTATATTTTCTCTAGATAGGTTGTATGTGTTGTTTTACCTACTTTCCTAAGCAAATATGGAAACCATGTAGTAATCTTGACTTTTCTCTGTTTTGCTCTCTGCAGCCAAGTCATTAAATTGTGTTGAATATACATTTTTATCTTTTATCCCTTAGATATTCCCAGTTACGTTACCAGATCAGTTTTCTTTCAACAGAGATTTGCTGATATCCAATCATTAATAGATACGCCCCAGTGATAAGATACAGATCCAGTCATTGAGGGCCTCATATGCTAATGGGAAAAATAGGTAAAAAATAAACAAGCAGATTAATAAATGATATACTTTTGAGAAATGATATGTGCCATAAATAAAATAAAGCAGGGTAAGTGAATAGAAGATAAATGAAGGATGGCATTTTAATTAGGGTATTAGTAAAGGTATCTTGGAGAAGGTGACATTCCAGCTCCTTCTGTGAAGAGCCTAATCATGCATAGATCTGGGGATCGCAGCAGCAGAAATAAAAGCCTTGAAGTGGCAATAAACTTGGCACTTATGAGGCAGAGAAGCAAGGTCAGATTTGGGGAGGTAATCATTGTGGGGTGTTACTCCAGGTTGGATTAAAGGAAAAACATAAACTAGACTCTGAAATAAATGCACAAGCAAAAAATCCTAGTTGTCACCAAAAATAGAAAGAGAATGAGATTTAGTAAGTTACTTGATTTTTTTGATTTTTAGCTGACTGTGAAACTTAACTATGCATTGTCTTAAGATTGTGTACATAATATAAATTTTAAGCAAATGTATGCATGTCTTTTGTAAAATCTTCCCACTTACGGAAATTATACTCAAATTCTAGTTTAGAAGAAAACCAATATTCATGTTAAGTTCATGAAATTTAGACAATCCTGTACATATACATCCCAAGATATTTTCAAAGTATTTGGAAGACATAATATTTTCTTATAATTATGACAGTGTTAGAACTCTTCATTAGATTATTGTTTGACTATGTCTTATTGTGCAGTTTTCATACAAAAAATAAAATCTTCAGATCACACACACACACACACACACACACACACACACACACTAATTCTCCATGAAAAACACATGAGTTTTAGTCAAATGCTATTAAAAATAGCTTTAAAATTCAAACCATGAGAGCAGAGAAATAATTTCAACATAGCTATTGCACATGGCACTTATGTTCTGTAAGTGATGTAACAGGCAACATACTTTTGGAAATTAACATAGGCCCAAAAATTAGCTCTGAATGTCAGCATTTCCCAAAACAACAGCAAACATTGAGGGTGTGTCAATATTTTGCCTTCAAAACTTATTTTTGTCCCTCCAAACACTCCCTACCTGGATTTAAAAGGTTTTTACTCAACAATAGAACCTACTTCGGCCAAAAATGCAAAGAAAAAAAAAATGCCTCAGATACATTTTGTTGAACACTTCCTCCTCTCTGTGGTTTTTGCTTTGCTATCTTTGCTTTTTAGACTTGGGGCAGAATGAAGACTTATGCCTACTCCATCTCTGTAGATGAAGGTGTGAATTCAGGGCATAGTGGCAGACCTAACTTGAAACCTCCTACATTTTTATTTTTAAGTCAAAACCTTAACTAGATTCTAACACAGATTTTTTTATTTACAGATCCCTTCATTAGTCCTCTTGCTGTGGAGCTAGATTCCTCTTTGCTTCTATTAGTCCCACTAGATTAAATTACTTACATCGGGACACTATAATACCTCCACCCGAGCTAGCGCTCAGTAAAGACAACACTACTGGTAGTGTGTGAATGGTTATCAAGAGAAAGTTCACTTTCAGTGTTAAGAATTAATTTAGCTGAATTGGTGCGGTGAAAGTGGTAAACACAATCCCCTCACTGTTGTTTGTCAGGGTGTGTTATATCACCCTGGATTGCTTTGTCAATAATCTGCCTGGCCTGCAAGCTAAAAATCTAAGATTGCTTAGTTGACTGACAGGCTGGAGATAGCTGATAATTCTAAGGAATTGGAGGTGTAAAATCTTTAAGGACCATGTCTACAGTATAAATGCCAGGGTATCTCCACATCACTCTGTACTTACAAAGGCAACAGCATTGTTAATGGCAGCCTGTCTGTCCATCAAGTTTGCTACCGGTGGATTTATCCCTCTTTCACTCCTTATCTTTCTTTGCTCTGTTTATTTCGAAACCAGCTGCAGAATAAATTGCCTCTTGTCTTCACCTCCTACACTGAGTACAATGATATGTTCTGTAAAGCTTAAAATCATGGTGTTTTTCAAGCACTCCTTTTTCAGAACACTGACTTCTAATTTTGTTTGTTTATGAATATGTATTGTTTTTTTTCTTCCTGTTGGGTCTTTAAGTAGAACACTAAAAATGACTCTTATTTACTTGGTGAGTGTTCAAGATAGAGATAAAGGTGTGTGTGATAATTCGCAGGGAAGAAATAGAATTCATTAAGATAACCATTTTGTTATTACTTTGAATAATTCATTAGACCTGTTTTAATCAAATAATTAACATTTATAAACAAATATTTGAAAAAATACCATATTCCATTTAACAAGTTTTGAAATTTAGTGACCCTTAGAGAATTCCATCTTTATGGATATTGGTCCATTTTTGCTTTATTAACTTATGACTGGGAGGAAAGATTATGACTAGATTGATTTCAATATCAAAATTATGGTTTATATAATAAAATATCCAAGTTCTGCTGCAACCCAAACCCTCTATGCTGCTAGGAGTATAAAATTTGAGCCAATCACTTTGGAAACTTTTGGCTAAATCATACTAAAGATGTGTGTACACATAAATTATGGACCAACCACTCCTTCCTCAAAATATATTCCTCAAAATATACATTCTTCAAAAGACATAAGAGAACACAAACATCCAAAAATTCCAAACAATGTCCATAAAATAAGTGCATATATATGTATAATGTATGTATATATACCATTTTAATATGGGTAAAAGTAAAATCAAAGTGTTGTTCATCACTAGAATGGATAAAGTGTGCTAAATGTTATTGAATGCTATCATATAGCAATGAATATGAAGAAACTACAGTTGGAGATACACAGACTGCACAAACACAATGTTGAACCAAAGAAATCATAGACACTTAATTCTATTCACATGAAGTTCAAACTCAGCCATGATTAATGAGCTAGAAGTGATCCATGGGGTATAGTTGGGCATAAGGAGATTGCTGGGATTCATATAATGTCCTTTTTCTTCATATAGTGCTCACTACACACGGTGTTTGCTCATTTTTTGCTGGTTAAAATTCATCAAAATGGACACTTAATATTTGTGAACTTTTTTACATCTAAAAATGTTTAACATTTAAAAAGAGTCCATCTTTTCAGGTAGTGTTTGCAACTACATACTAAATTATATTTATCAGACCTCTTCTATGATCTCTCTAAATGTTTCTCTGTTAATTGCTGAAGGAGAGAAACAATGAAAAAAGGGCAAGAGGACTTTTAGATGAAAGTGATCATCTGTGAAGGTTATACCAAACTGATCTGAGTAACAAAAAAACCTCTATTGAGTCATGAGTATTTAAACACACACACAAACATCCCCTCACTTGTATCTATTTAATGAACATTGTGGTCTGCTAGATTGGTGAGTATGAAGACAAACATCAGTCATTATTTTGCAACACAAAAAGTTGTTAAATGTTGCTAATATCTGAATGGCAATAGGCAGCTATTTTTATTTGAATGAATATTACATGTACTGTCAGAAATATCATTCATTTATTCACAAATCTCTTTAAGGACATATGTTTATGGATTGAACTTTGTTGTAAGACTAAAGATATGAAAGTAAGATATAGATGTTTCATGGAACACAATGACATTTTTCTTCAATAAATCTGTCAGCTATTCAGTACTTATCAGTATTTTAAATATTATTACAACATGTTCTACTTATTTTAGAATCTGACTCAAGAAGTTGATAATGGTTTACTTCCATTTTTAACATACGATACCCTTAAGAGGTATATTAGTCATAAGGTGAATGGCATAAACATGTCATATTTATTTCTCACAACCCTAGAGTCTGGGATGTACAAGAACAAGTTGCAGGCTTATTTGTTTCCCTGTGAAATCCCTCTTCTTGGCTTGCAGATAGTCAACTTCTTGTATCCTTACATGACTAAAAGAAAGAGAATTGTTTGGATTCTTCTTCTAGAGGCTCTAATCCCATCACCAGCACACTGCTCTTATGACCTCATCTAAACCTAATTACCTCCAAAGGCCCCACTTCAAAATATTATTGCATTTGAGGGGTTAGGGCTTCAATACATAAATTTCAAGGGGATAACAAACATTCAGTTCATAACAAGAGGAATATTTGGTGATGACATTTTAAATGAACTGTCTTCCTTTGACTGAGACTTCTGACTTTATGTCACTGCCCACCCTTTTCCTTTCCTTTTCCTCTTCAACAATGACATCAAAAAATAGCAAAGAATATATTTGCTAATTCTCATTCATTTTATACCCATGACAGTAATTAAGCAAGCAAACTCATTACTATCATTATCACTAGACTTTTCTCATTACCATCACTTTGATATAAAATAAATGAACAATTGGAAGAGAAATTTATTATCAAAATTGTCCTGAATATAAAAAAAGATATTATTCCTCAGAATAAGTTATCTCAAAATGTCAGTTTAACTGGAAATGCAGTTTCTGAACTCTAAAATTTGATTTGATTAATTTTTAGTGAATGTTTTGTTACCAAAAAACCTCAGAAATGATTCCAAATCTCTCTTTTTTTGGAAAATTTTGATAATTATATTAAAGTGGAAACATGCTAGGAGCATTTAAGCTTTTTTTAGATTCATCCATTTATGCATACAAGAACTGGGGTGTAGGCCAGAGATGTGGGTGGGCGAGAGGGTTCACCAGAGAAATGCTGAAATACACTACGGAGGGGAGCAGAGGGTGAGACAGGAGAGGTCTGCTGTGCCATTTGGATTGGATCAAACTTGTGCTGTGTGGCTGCATCAGCTTCATGGTGCTGAGACTTAACCCCTTGCACCACCAAGGAGTCTTTCTTATCATCTTGAACCAACTTTTTTCTAGTTGAGTCATATTTATAAGAATGCAAACTTAGTCCTATGACTCTTTTAATTTAGTGCGGAAGCAATTCTTCCTCACCATAGACCAGTCATGCCCATTTACTATAATTTAGTGTGTTAAATAACATTCAGTGCATCTCATCAATACCATATTTTAGAAAAATTTGGAATGTTTGGAATATACGGCTTTAAACATCCAAATCTTAGGAAAGTGAGCATTTTTATTTGCGACATAATCAGAGCAGACCCAAAACAAACCTTTTATATTAGTAAAACTCTTTAAACTTTATAGCCTTTTTTATTCACATAAATTTACAGTCTTTTATCAAAATAATATCACGAATCATGCTGCAACAGGTCTTTCTACAGATTCAACACTGTGAAGAAAATGAATTTTGCCCTTGAACAAATTGTAATCTCTTGAGAAGATGCTTCACTGAGAGGAAGACAGTAGTTGTAATGGTCAAACCAGGGGCTGAGGTTGACACAAGCAGTTGGATGAAGAGGTATTCTAAGTAAAACCAATTTGTTACCTCTAATGTTCTAAGAATGCTAGAATATGATAATGACTGATGAGGCTTAATACAGCATGTGAAGGGAAGTATAGGTGAGAAAACACAATATGCAGGGAAGTAAGAGGTGTAGTCCTAGGGTAAAACTGGCCAGACACAAGCATAAATGTGACTTGGGAAAAAGAGGCATAAAATAAAGAGAATGAACAAAGGTGGGGATGCATGAGCTGAAGGGGACTATTAAATATGTATTGCTAACCTATGGACTAAAGTTAACTTATAAGGAACAAAAAATGTTTATGTTATTTGAATGAACAACTAGAGAAAAAATAGGACAGGATGAATAAATATAATACTATTGACTTGGACATGTCAAGAATATTTTAAAAACATTTTTAGTATGTAGTAGGTAAAGTAACATATACCATTGGGTATACCAAATAAAGTATTTCACAATATATAAGAAATACTGAAATTTTCCCACTTCCACTATATTTATGTTTAAAATTTGCTTCCATACTATCTTTAAAGTTTGTAACTAACAAAATATCTTAGTCATCTATAACTGTCTCATAATAATATTGTATAAAAATCTCTATTTGAATATACTTGAAGATGAATACTTACACACAGTTATAGGCAAAGGTTTCCTGTAACAAATAGGATTGTAGCCAATATGAAAAAGTTTACTTTTAAGCCTAATTTCTTCATCCGTAATGGTGACAATAATGGTATTTATCTTTAGCTGTCTATTATTATTCATTACTGTGCAGCTATGAGAATCAATGTACATTTTTAATATGCCATTAAAAGTCTGCTTTTCCAGATTCCTATCTTCCACTTAATAGCAGTTGATAATTTTGTCAGTTGTTTCACTACTACAAAACAGGTGTCATCATTTTACTATCCGTGAATAGCAGCTTACTCATGGCTTTTTTGCCTCCAATATCAATGTCCTTATTCTTTTCCAGCTTTTATTCTACCTTATTCAATGCTACATGATTTAAGTTTTGTAAAGGGGTGCCCATTTCTGCTACAGGTTTTCTGTATCAGTATTTATTGCTGAATAACAAATCACCTCAAAATGGATTAAAACAAGAATTTATTATGTCTAACAGTTCTGTACATTAAATTCTTTTGGTATTGCCTGGACTTACTAATGTAGATGTTTTCAAATTGCAAGTTGGATGAGCACTAGACTGAATTAAGAGGGCTGATTTTTACTCTTTCATTCCTAAGGAGATCGGGTCAGGCTCTTCACTTTTGTGATATCATCAACTTTCGAAAAGAACAAGTTCCAATGTCCAAGTGCTTATCAAGTGCCTATTTTCACCCCTGTGCTGATATCACAAGGTTCAAGTAAATCACACTGTGAAAGCTAAAATCAGGTTTGGATGGGACTAAAGCAGAGAGTGGTACAATTCATTGGGGACCATTTAATAAAATATTGCAATGGCCTATTGTGTGATTAAATGAAATGACAAATAGAAAGGACTTAGCATATGCCTAATATATAATAGATACTAACATATGTTAATTACTATTCAAAACAAAATAATGGTATCTATGACTGTACATTTATTTAACCATCAGTCTCCTCAAGGATCTTCTGATAAACTGGACTTCGCTATATTCCTGTGGACAATGTTTGCTCTTACCTATCACCAGTCTTGACTCAAGATTTGGTATTTAGATGCAATGCCTAAACCAATTTCATTTTCAGTTTGTATATGCAAAAATAGATATTTTTCTTGAAACTTTGAACTCAGCAAAAAAAGAAGATAATGATTAACAGGGAGAATAGAGGAAAAGGTGGAGGGTTGGGGAGTAGGGCAGATGGGGTATGGGTAGAGGTGGTTTCGTGGAGGCGAAAAATAAAACAAACAAAAATTGACAAAAAATGCAAAGGAACCTGTAAAACAATTTTACTAATGAAAAAAACTCTAAAATCTTCTGTAAGATTATAAAAAACCTTCTAAAAGATTATCAAGTAAATTGGGCCTCCCTGGTGGCGCAGCGGTTGAGCGCTGCGCTGTGGAGCTGTCGGCAGTGGCGATGGGAGTTCGACGCCTGGCCGGGGAGAATCCCACATGGTGCAGCAGACCTCTCCTGCCTCGCCCGCTGCTCCCCTCAGCAGTGTATTTCTGATCTGCCTGTTCTGCTCCCCGCTCTGTCTCTGGTGAACCCTCTCGCTGCCCCACGCCTCTGGTCTGTACCCCAGCTTGTATGTATAAATAAATAAATCTTAAAAAAAAAAAAAAGATTATCAAGTAAATAAAATGAATATTTTACTGAAGTTTCCATAGGGTGCTAAGAAAACTTATGTTATAGACCACATAACAGGGATTTACTCGCAAAATATCCTACTTATCCTCCCAATTGCTTAATTCCTCTCTAATTCCCTTCCCTTTGGTTAAACAATTCAGCTCTCCTCCTCACCAGGTATCCTTTTTTTTTTTTTTAAGATTTATTTATTTATGCATACAAGCTGGGGTTAGGCCAGAGGTGGGGGGGGGGGCGGGGCATGGTGAAAGGATTCACCAGAGACAGAATAGGGAGCAAAACAGGCAGATCTACTGAAATCCACTGCTGAGGGCAGCAGCAGGCGAGGCAGGAGAGGTCTGCTGCGCCATGTGGGAAGCTCCCTGGCTGGTTATCGAACTTGTGCTACAGTGGCTCTGGATAGCTTCATAGTGCTGCAGCTTAACCCTTTGTGCCACCAGGGACGCCCTCACCAAGTATCCTTTAATCAGGTTGATAAAATTAATAAAAATCATGTCTTTCTCTGAAAACAGGTCTGCAAGCCCATCCCCCTATCCTATTCAATGAGAAAATGAGAAAATCTCAGAATTTTGAGTCAAATGTTACTTAAAATATATACATACACATATGCATAATATATATACATACATATACATATGTGTGTGTATATGTACACACACACATAAGAAAATATTAAGGACTAGACTACTGCTATGTTAGAAAAGATTTCGGGATACAGAGAAGAGATAATTCATTGAAATTCTTAATTTTCACGTCTGACTATTTTAGTTGACTGTAAACAAAGCACTAAGATGAATGCGCCAAAGCACTTGTGTTCAAAGTGCCTCAGGAGTCCCAAGTAGGAAGCACCTGTGAATGTGAGCCACGTGCCTCTTCCTCCAGATAGAATAGACTCAGCAGCATGTGTTGGTCGTGTCATGCACAGTTCTTTCTTGAACTCTCTACTTATTAGAGTGTTTTCTATTGTGTTTCTCTTTCCCTCTCTCTCTCTGAACTTGAACTGATTGCCTCTGTTGTGTACTAACTGCAGACCTTCCCTGTGATCCCTGACACAGAATCAAAATCACAGTTTCCACTCTCACACCTGCTATTACCCTTTCCTTCAAATGCACCATTTATCCTGACAGTAAGTAAACTTATCTGGGGAAGTATTCCTTGTGGAACTATAGTTTGTCCTTTGGATTATCTGAAAGAACAAATTTTAAGTTCTCCTTTGATATCAGCATAGATCTTTTCCTCCTATAAACAAGTTTCAAATGTACTTTTTTTTTATTTCTGGTAGAAGACACATTGGAGTGGTGATGGTAAGCAGCATTTAAGTTTATATTGAAGAGTTTTGGAAAACAAGGTGTTGTCTCATATAAAAGTAATGTTGGTCAAGAAATCACCTTTATGTGATTGAGAAAGACTGATTATTAGAATGAGGAATACACACACACACAGATATTTATGTACATGTGCATATATACATATATACATACATATATAATGTGTGCATGTGTGCACGCACACACGCACACACGCACACACACAGAAAGAGACAGAGTTAGGTTCCAGATATAAAATGGATTTGAAGTGACAAAGCACTATTAACAAGATTGTTCTCTTTTGAAGACACCTAAAAATAGATTGCCAATAACAGAATTGTCCTATGAGTGCTAAAAACCCCACATCTGGGGGGCCTCCCTGGTGGCGCAGCGGTTGAGAGCTGCGCTGTGGAGCTGTCGGCAGTGCATGGTGCGGGTCCGATGCCCAGCCGGGGAGAATCCCACATGGTGCGGCAGACCTCTCCTGCCTCGCCCGCTGCTCCCCTCAGCAGTGTATTCCTGATCTGCCTGTTCTGCTCCCCACTCTGTCTCTGGTGAACCCTCTCACCGCCCCACGCCTCTGGCCTGTACCCCAGCTTGTATAAATAAATCCTTAAAAAAAAAAACAAAAAAAACAAAAACCCACATTTGGACCATGACAAAATAGCATGGCACAGTGAAAACTATTGAGGCAAGGATGTTATAAATCGGTTTGGGACGTGGGAAATCAAAATAGTCTAGTATGTTGTTCTGTTATCATAACTTTGCATTTCTGTGTGCTTTATATATTACTTATAACCACTCAACTTATTTCTATCCTCACTAAAGCCATTTACTCATATACAAGACTCTTTATTTAAACAGTAAAATAATGCTTCCCTCCTTTCCAACTCTCTGAGTAAAACTTAAGTATTATATACTTCTTACACATTGTGAAGTCTATGATCTTTATGCATTTTTTCATACATTTTAACTGGAATTTCACACATAGGAAAGAATCAGTTTGCGCTAAATCAATCATGGAAAATGGGCAAATATTCAGATTTACATGACCATTTTTAAATGAAGACAGTGATCCATTCAGTGTCAGGAATGATTGTAATTACAACATACACAAAAATCCATTTGAAATGAACTAAAGACTCGAACATAGGCCTTGAACAAAACTTCTGGGAAACAGGCTGAAAGCTACTTGATATGGTCTTGGAAATGATTATTATTTTTTTAATCTGACACTGAAAGAAAAGGCAATGTAAGTAAAAATGAACCAGTGGGACTACATCAAACTAAAAACCTCTGAACAACAAAGGAAACCACTGATAAAATGAAAAGCCAACAGGGAAAATGTTTGCAAATAATATATATGATAAGGAGTTAATAAACAAAATATATAAAGAGTACATTCAATAGTCCAAGTTTTGATTAATAATAATGTTATACGAATGCAGAAAATAAAAGACACCAGTGAAAGAGAAGAAAGTGTCTAGATCCACACAAATATAATAAACTAATCTAAAACAAACTTATTACTTCAAAGTATAATTGCTTGCAAAATAACATACTTAATTATATATTAGAAAAAAATAATACAAGTCATAAATTATGAGTATCAGTCTTATAATTTTTTAATTTAAATATTTGTTTATGCATACAAGAGTTGGGGTGTAGGTACAAGGAGCGGTGTGCTGAGAGGATTCACCAGAGACAGAGTGGGGAGCAGAACAGCTGGATTAACTGAAATATACTGCTGAGGGGAGCAGCAGGTGAGACAGGAGAGGTCTGCTGTGCCATGTGGGTTAGCTCCCTGGCCGGGGATTGAACTTGTGCTGCAATGGCTGCCTATAGCTTCATAGTGCTGAGATTTAACCCCTTGCACCACCAGGGAAGCCCTCAATCTTATAATTTTTATATAAATTTTATTTCTCAATTTCTTGTTCATTATTTTTTTCTTATTTTTATTTGAAGTAACTGCATTTTAACATTATATTTTGCAGGTATTTATTGATGAGAATCAACATGTGTCTACTACATTAAGGTCACTGCTAAAACTCTATCCTTTACCATATCATTGCCTCCTACTCCGTATATCCTCTGCTCTTCTCCATCCCCTCTGGTAACCACAAAATGGTCTTATCATTCAAAAATTTATTTTTGTTTTTATTTAGTTGGTCTGTTTGTTTTCTCTATATATCACATATGAATGAAACCATATGGTGTTTGTCTTTTTTTTTTAATTGTATCGTTTCAGTTTAAAAACCTGAAATATTGGTTTATAACATTATATTATTTAGGGATATAAAGTTCATGCCTCTCTGACTTATTTCACTGAGCACAATTTCCTCCAGGTCTATCTGTCTTGTTGCAAAGGGCAGAACTGTAGCAGAATAGTATTTCTTGTGTATTCATATTCTTTATATTTTTTATGCAGATATTCAACTATGTGTGGGGAAAGAAATGTTAATTTAGAATTTCAAATTTTTAGAACTGGAAAGTTTCTATGACTCCCTTAAAAGAAACACTATCTACTATAGCGGCAGGACCAAATATTCTGAGAACAAACCAAAGGCATAGATCTGACAATGGTTGAATTACAATATAAACTGAATTTCTCTAAATTGTGAATACTATAACATTAAGTTATTGGCAAGATCCAGACCCTTGAAACTATGTTTGGATAAGTAGGCTGATTTTGGTCAAGTTGTAGCTATTAACTTTGCTGAAGTTCATTTGTCAGTAGAAGCAATTATTCCTCCCTACCTGAAGGAGTTAGTCTCTCCCTCAAAGAAGAGACTTACAAAGTCTCTATTTTCAGTGTATTAGAATGGGTTGCTGGAAGTGTCTGGAGAAGTTTGTTTGGTTGATTGACAGGAACCTAGAAGTAAATATTGCTCATGCTAAATGAACTTGAGATACGAGAACAGCTTTGGTGTAACATAAGGGAAGATACAGGATACTGGAACACTAGTCATCTAAATATGTCTCCTGGAGAGTCCAGGATGCATGCAGTCTTCACCAACACTCTGAGAAAAGCTTTAATAGAGGAGCGACAAAATCCTTGAGGAGACTAGTGCTGGCTACACACTCTAAGCCCAGACTTACTACAAGAAATGTCGTCATCAAACTGAGCTCCCCAAGTACAGGGGAGATGATTATATGGTGCACGTCAGGGATAAAGACCAGCATTTGATCACCAAAGACATGGCAAAAGTAGTTTATCACAGTGAGAAGGAGAGCCGAAGCAATAATCAGAGAGTTTTGACTAATTGATCATAGTATCCTTAGAACAGAAATAGATTAGCAGCATGCTAAAATCTCAATTGAGTTGTTTAAATGGAAAAATTCCATTCTGGTGAACAGATATGTAATGTGAATCATACCAAGAGAAAGTTATAATCTTCACCAATTCCAAAACTTGTCAGTTCATAGACCCAAAACCTCTTTTATGAAGGATGCCAAGTGTTCTCGAAGAAGTCACGACAATATAGCAAGATTTGTATATGGTAATTTCTTTTTCTTTTAGCTTTCCCAAAAGCAGGAGTCATTTACCAGGATGGCATGACTTTGGGGAAGAGGAAATAGAAAGGCTTTTCAGGGTTACTGACTGGACCCTAAATTTGAATTGACACTGTTTCCTAGTGACTCAAAATGTTCAGGTTTGCCGGGTAGTGAGCCCAGTGACTCTCAAATTCAATGTTGGATAATTTTCCACTGCCAGGATGCACAATGGAATAAAGATGCTTTAGTAACTGGCATAATTGCTACCTCTGTTCCCTGACCTGTGGTGACATTGCTGTTATAATAGTAAAGGCTAACTGAAAGTCACTAGAACTACATTTGATTTGAGACCAGGTCATATTACATACTGAATATGTTGTCATATGCAAATCACTGAGCAGTGTATGCTTCATGGACAGCAGTTAGCCAGTAGGAGTCAGGTGCCAGTCTAATTCATGCTCCAAGCTTCAAGAGATACATAGAAAGTTCTCTATGTGGACCAATTGAAGTCCCGTTGCCTAGGTTTCATGTAAATCAGAAATACTCTATAGGAAAGAGCATGTGTCTAAGGAGGAGTAAGAGACATTGGTGAAGATCAAACACCTACAGTTTCCTAAACAAGCACTTTCTATTATCTCCTTTCCCAACCATCTATGTCCTCAATTTGGAAGTTTAATTAAGAGGTGCTTAGTGAATATTTCACAATATCATTTAGACTTTTCTTGGGAAATGAAGGGCTTCACCTATCAGTGATGCTATTTATTGTTTGTTTATTTACTTACTTTTTTCTCACAACCACTCTTTATACTTCTTTGACCCTTTCCCTCCCTCTTTCCTCTTAACCTAAAAAACTTCCTAAAAAGTCCAGTTTTTATCCTCTCTCTTCATCTCCTCACTTATCGATCATGTATCAATTCACTATAAAAGATACATCTACTGTAATAGCTGTCAAATATCATGCTCATCTATTTCATTTCTCCCTTTAAATAGTTTTATTGCAACTTCTCCTTTTTTGGCTTTGTCATGAAGCTTATAGGCATAGGTGAGAAGACATTTAGAATATTAACAAGAGGATAAATAGATTCCAATGCTATCTTTATGGAAAGGGGATATTTATCAAATTTACATTATCAGAGTCAAAGCATAGAGGAAACAAATCATAAAGTCTACCTATAGTTAGAGAAGAGAAAATAATAATAGTATAATAACAGGAATAATAATAAATTTAACATTTATTGCATATTTACTATTTTAGGAACTTTTCAGTTATTAATTTACTTCATTTTTATAGCATTCTTATGAAATGAACACTTGTTGATTTTCAATATTTTATCTATTAGGGAAGTTCAATGACTTTGTGCTTCATGATTCATACATATTTCATATGTCAAAGTTAATATAACTGAATATGTTATCACTAATATAATAAATAAATAAATAAATCTGCCTATGTGCCTATCTTTAGTAGTTCTTATCTACTAACAGTGTAAACCCAGGAGAGCAGGAATTTGCATATTTATTGCTGGATGTTCAGTAACCATACATTTTATTTATTTTGACAAATAAAATTGATAAATACTTATAACTTCTATAACAAGCATTTATTAATATTAATTGATAGATAAAATTGGTAATCTTGTTTTATAATAATGTATATGACATGAAGATATAGGATCACAACTCTTCAGATGCATGTTACCATAACAAGCCCACTGTCAAAATGCCAATAATTGTCCCCTTTAGTCCATTGGACACTTTATCCCCATTTGGTAGCCTCAGTTCTGCAGTCAAGTTTCTAGTGTTTCGTTATGGTTGCTTGGTTGGTTTTATCTGTTCTTTATTTTTATTTTTATTTTTTTGCTTTGTTTCTTAATGTTCCACACATGGGTGAAATCATCTCATAATTATCTTTCTCCTTCTGACTTATTTTATATAGCATAATTTCTCAAGTTCCATCCATTTTGTCATGAATGACAAGAGTTTTTGTTATAGCTGAGTAATAATCCTTTGGCATATATGCTACATCTTTATCCACTCATCTGTCATTGGGCACTTAGATTGTTAGCATAACATGGCTATTGTAAATAGTGCTACAATGAACACAGAAGTGGATGTCCCTTTCAATTTAGTGTTTTTTGCACTCTTTGGAAAGATATCTAGAAGTGGAATCATTGAATCATATGGTAAATCAATTGTTACTGTTTTCAGAATTGTTACTATTTTCAGAATCCTCCATACTGTTTTCTATAGGTACAGAACCAGTTATATTCCCACAAACTGTAGGAAGGCTTCTTTTTCTTTATGCCTGTACCAATACTCTTCATTTTTGATATTTTTGACATGGACCATTTTCACAGGTGTGAGGTGGTTTAGATTCACATTTCTCTCATGGTAAATGATAATGAATTCCTTTTCACCTGCCTGTTGACCACCTGTAGACCATCTTTGGAGAAATAATGCTTCTAATTTTTCATTGAATTATTTGTTTTCTTGTTGAGTTGTATGAGTTTTGCATGGATTTTGGTTATTAACCTCTTGTCACATATAAGATACACAGATATTTTCTCCCATTCATTAAGATTTCTTTTTATTTTAATGATAGTTCCTTTCACTGTGCAGAAGCCTTTGATTGATATATTCACATTTGTTAACTTTTGCTTTTGTTCCCATTTCTACATATTACTTAAAAATTCTTAAGTTAAAGCCACAACAGCTGAAAACTTTCACTGATAATGTTGTCCATGGAACTACTCTACACTTTCGATTTCACAGCAGGTAATTGATCAAAGCAGTATAATTCAGTTCATTACTGTTACAGAAAAATAAGAAGCTATAGCTATCAACCTGAGTAGGTGGTTTGATGAGAAGTTGGAGAGGTGATGAATGGTTATAGGAAATATCCTACCCCACATCATCTCTGTCCAGGATTTGATGCTGAGTTTTTGTCTCTATGAGCATGTACTCCAATTTACTACCATGTGATTCTTAACTCTCATTCTGAACTTGATGGGACCTGTCTTCATTTCCACATTTAGTGTCATCTATCACCTTCTTTTCCTGAAAGCCCATCCTTCACTTTCTTGTCTATGCAAAGAAAAGTCCTCTAATACTCATAATGTATCATATCTATTCATATAACTTCATTTTTTTTAATTCCTTGGCAGACATCTCTATATAATCCCCAAGCAGATATCTCTATATATATAATCCCCAAGCAGATATCTCTATTTCTCCTTTTTCACTGGAATTTCTCCATACTTCTTATTATCTTTTCATAATCAACTACTTTGAATTATTAGACCTACTATTCACTCAGTCTTCCCAGTGTCATGATTAAAATAGTAACAAAAGTTATAAGTTGTCGCTTATTCTAGAGGAAGGAAGCACCAGTACATCATCTCTAGCATCCCTGAGAGAAAAAGAAAAAGGAAAAAGAAAATAGTCTATGTCTGGTTTGGCTTTATCTGGCAGATAACCAAAAGGCTTATTCAAGTATGGGGTGAAGCTATTTTCAATTAGACATTAATGGCTGAATATTTTTGTGCAATTCATGTAGCATAGGACAGAATTTTGCAGTTCTCCAGATATAATGAGATTGATTTTTTTAAATGGGCTTTAAAAAAGTACAATAGCTGTACATGAATTGTAGCATAGAATTTCCTTTCAATAAAGATTTTCAGATATGTCAGTGCTTTTAAATGAGATAAGGATATTATTCAAATATATGCATCTAAACCTTCAAGAAAGAAAAAAAAAATATCATGGCAAACCGCTCAATACCTGGGATACTTGAGAAACAGTCAGGTTTAGAGCCAAAGGGTTGGTCTTAATGATTTTGAAGTCTGTTTGAATAAAATTCTATATTTTGATTTTTTGTGTTTACTTTTCTCTAAGACCCCACGAACCTGTAATTTCTAATTATAATTTAGAGTTGAAGAAAAATGGAATGGTTAAATGTAGATCACCTAAGAAGCAGACAGACCTTCTGGTAGTCTATTCTATTGTGTTTTTCTTCATGATTTCTTATCCAATTGCATATTTAAAGAAGTCAAACATTTTTAAAACAGAAAGAATTCAAGAGAGAGTTGTTTTTCTTTTATGGGCCTTTGGTATCTCCAGAAGAAAAGCAACACACTCCTGCCAAATGAAAATGTTTTTGTTGCTTTTCAGTTTTATCATGATATGTGGGTGGTAGGATGGAAGCGACCCAATATGTTTCTTGCTGTCATCTTTCCTCTTTTATACCTGTTTTAAATGCTGTCATTGAGTTCAGGGGCCAGGAGAGGGAGACATTAATATGGCGATCATAACACGGTATCTTTTTGTGAGGTCTCTTTTGTTTTCATATCTGTTTTTCTACTAGGTTAGTTAGACTGAGAGTATTGCTGAGGAGGCCACATGACTGAGGGGGTTGTAAAAGTCAAGAATCTTTGTCTTCAGTGATAATCTTATAACAAATGGGAGCCAGGTGTGCAATATTTGCGTTGGCTGCCTTTCAGGGTTTTTATTTATTTTTTCTTTAGGTATGCAACAGCTAGGCATACTAAAATGTAAATGCAATCTCATAGTGCCTATTTGGGTGGTGTTTGAACTGTTGAGTAATTACAAAAAATTATAAGGAAAATATGAATAAAAATGCAAGCCCTCAGGATAACATGAACTTTGGAATCCTCCCAAATACAATATGTCATTCTTCAGATCACATGATGTCACCCTTTGTGTTAGTTCGAGGCCACCCATCTGGTTTAAACTCCTTCAGACATACGTTGTAATAAGTCATTGACAGTATTTATTGATTACAGAGTCAAAGAGGTGGAAGATACATGGAAATGGACTGATCACTCTCTTCTTTTGACTATTCAAGGTGTCTGACCGAGGTCAGAGGTAAAAATGACTTGTGATTAGTTTTTCTTCTCAGCTCAGATCACACTTTTCTTCTTATAACAGAACTTGCTTCCATTTCACAATGTGATGATAAATTGGTGATGGCAAATGTAATGTTTAATAAGCACAGTGAAATCCATATGTATATCAACTACCAACTCTCTCCTTTCCTCAAAATATCAGAACTATGAAGGACTTGTCTGTCAAGCTTCTGTTTTTCCATCTTTTGGTTTCTTTGGCCCTCTTTCTTTGAGATAAATTCTCCTCACATGCGCATCACATAGGGATGACCACATTCACAATTCCATTAGAGTCAGGTCAGTCCAATAAGAATGTCGCAGTCACCTGGATCACCATGATTTGATCATGCTATACTCCTGAGACAAACCAATCTGAGATAACTGCAGGGCTTTTGCCAGTGAACCCTTAATGGAGGTGCTATCTTGATACCATGGTTGCTGATAGGCCAGAATATAGAGGCATTGCTCCGATAAAGCATCATATGAGAAAAAAAAATGAAAGCATCTGAATAAGGGAGAGATTCAGTGAAAGATAGAGTTCATGAAAGCGTATGGAAATTGATAAAGAGATTGTGTTTTAGGGAATATCAAATTTGATGAGTTCAAAGAAGTATTAGTGCTGTATAGATTTTAATATATTTACATTTTTCTGGCTCTCTATACTTTTTACATATCATACTGGTAACCTAAAGGCAATCATTTATTCAAAAGTCCTCTAATAATCAAGTAGAAAATAAGAATATAAGTGCCTTTGAATCCACTTTGATTCATTTTTTTTAAATTTTGATCCTCTTGCATTCTTAACATTAACATAATTTTGAAAGCTATTTTGAATATGAATAGCTAGGATTCCAGAGAGAAGGATATTTGAGAGCTGGAATAATTGCGTGAGAAATGGGAATAACATTCCAACTTTTCATTATGCTTATAGATGATGATGATGAGCAAGAACCCAATGTGGTGTTAATTCAGTTTCATTATAAATGTGTATGTTCACAGGGACATAATGTACTCCTAGATTCATGGAGAAAGAGAACATTGAGTGATTTATAAAAGTAGTCTTAAACATCCAAGTAGAATTTCTCTCTCCTTTTTTTTTTTAAGCAAATATCCATTCTTTATAAGCCTGAACTATGTTCCCTTTTTGTTTTCTTGCCATTGACACAGTATGGATAAGACCATAAAGTAGAAAATTTAAGGGCAACTTCATACCTGAAAAGTTGAAATCATTGGTTTCCTCTTATATAAGACTCCCTGGGGAATATAATACAGGGAATCATGGACAATTTACGATGAGTAGTAATATGTATCCGTCTGATGTAAAAAAAAAAAAAATCAATGGTTTCCCTTTTTTTTTTTAAAAAAAAAGAAAGCCTCCCTGGGGACTAGAGAGTAGAAGGTCAGAACAATTTCTTGGTTTGCATTCTTGATTATAAGTTCTCCAACAACAAACATTTCTTCAGGTAATGACACTTTAGTCTCCTTGTAGTGGAGGCAATCCTGCATGTTCGGCCACATCCACTACTGTGTTGCAATTATATAGAGTTTCCTACATGGAAGAGAAATGTAGGGTTCTTAAGATGTAATTGCTCTCCATTCACCTGCTACTCTCACTCTCAAACTCGGTATGCTTGATGCCCACTCTACTGCCAAAGACACCCCTACGTTAGAAAGGGAAAACTTTAATACCCTTGGTGTACAATACAGAAAAGACAAAGAATATAGTTTCTAAATCAAGCACCCGAAGTTACCCATCACCTCGTGGGTGAAAGTCAACCCAAATGGGATTGGCCCAAAGCAGGGCCCAAAAGCCTGCCACAAGTCTAAAACACCTTTGGGCAGGAACATAGAAAAGGGTCAGAAACAGCCAGACAACTCCGAGAGGAACTAAAACACCTTCGGCAGGGACCCATACGAAAGGGTCAGAAAGAGCCAGACAATTCTGGGAGGAAAAGAGCAAAATCAAAATCAAGATCAACATTGCCATAGTTCACCTCCCCACAGGTCTCTCACCCACATCTGTTTCAATCAGTCCAGGCCAGTGCAGCTTCTTTACATGTCTCTCTGCTCCTTGGGCCTCTTCTGGCCTCCATCCTGCTTCCTTCCTTCTCTAGTCTCTTATCCCTCCTGCTCAACTCCACCCTCCCTTGGGTGGGCCAGAGAACCTAGAACACTCCCTTTTCCTAGGGACCACCCTGTTACATTACTACTAAAAACCGTTATGTTCATCAGAAGCAAAAAAAGTTTAAAAATTGTCACAACTGAGAGAAGCCTAAGGAGATATGACTGAGTTTATCCTAGAAAGGACTGAAAACAGAAAAAAGACTTTAGGTAAAAGCAAAGGAAATATGAGTAAAGTATAGAATTTAGTTATAAATGATGTTTCAAAACTGATTTAATAATTGTAATAAAGCATTAATATTATAAAGAATTAATATAGAGGAAATTGAGTATATGGAAACTCGTAATTATCTGTAATATTCCTGTAAATCACAAGTCAATCTAAAATTTAAGTCTTTCTTGAATTTAACATAGAAAGAATGATAAACTTTATACATCCTTGAAGATTTTGTATGAAGACCACCTATGAAATTACTTTTTTCTCAAACCCTCTTCTTTAGTCTAAACATAAACCCTCAATAATCTGGTTTTGCCTTGCCTACCCCCACCTCTGTAATTTGCCTATATATTCTTATTTCAAAAAAATTCCTTCCTTTTTCTTCTCTGACTACCTAACCCTATTTCAAAGAGCACTTTAAATCCTGCTTATAGAAGACTTTCTGTATTCCTTGTGAATTTTGTTACTCAGGAATGAAAGGAGGCTTTTAATGTTTACCTCATAGTTTGGTATGTGAATTTTTAAGATTTTACATTGCTTATTGCCTTGCTCATAATATTTTTGTGTATGTAAGTCTCAACTCTCCAAAATGTGAATAGACATTGTGCTGTTTATTTCCTTAATATTCTCCATATCAAGTAAATATTATTGTTTTTGCTGGTTGATGCTCTGGTATTTGGTTCCCCTATATTCCTGTTATAAGTGAGACCATTCTATATTTTCCTTTTGGCTTATTTCGCTGAGCATGATCCCTTGTAGTTCCATCCATGTTGCTGCAAATTGAATGTGTTTATCTTTTCTGAATGCTGAATGGTATTCCATTGTGTATATGTACCACACCTTCTTTATCCAGTCATCTATTTTAGGGCATCTGGGTTGTTTGCATATCTTCGCTATTGTAAATAGTGCTACAATAAACATATGGGTGCATGTATCCTTTTGGATTATTTTTTTTTTTTTGTCCTTTGGGTATATTCCCAAAAGTTGGTATTGCTGGGTCATATGGTAGCTCCATGTTTATTAATTTGTGGAAACGCCATTCAGCTTTCCACTCTGGTTGGACCAGTTCACATTCCCACCAGCAGTGTAGAAGAGTTCCTTTTTCTCCACACCCTCACCAGCATTTGTTGTTGCCTGTTTTTTTAATGTGCACCATTCTCACTGGCGTGAGGTGGTATCTCTTTGTGGTTTTGGTTTGCATTTCCCTGATTATAAGTGATGTTGAACATTTTTTCATATGGCTGTTGGCCATTTGCTTTTCTTCTTTGGAGAAGTTTCTTTTTAGCTCTTCTGCCCATTTTTTAACTGGATTGTTGACTTTGTTTTTGTTGAGTTGTGTGAGCTCCTTGTAGATTTTAGTTACCAATCCTTTATCAGTTGTATTTGTGTGCAAATATTTTCTCCCAATTAGTAGGGTGTCTGTTTGTTTTGATTATTGTGTCTTTTGCTGTACAGAAGCTTTTTAGTTTGATATAGTCCCATCTGTTTATCTTTGGATATGATTTCTTACCTCTATTTACAAAAGAAAAGATACTAAATATCTCAGAAAATTGAAAAACTTCTCTTTAAATCAAGTACTTTAAAATTGGTGGAGGATGAGTTTGTACATAGCTTTATGCTAACCTGCTTCTGGGAAGAATTTGCTGTCCTTGATGAAGTTTTTATTATTATGTGAATCTGTGTATACCTGGAGAAAATTTCCTTTAGAGAATGAGAAAGAGGCTAAAGTTACTCAAATCCAGCAGATAGATCGAAGAAAGTATGGAAAAATTCATATACTTATTTAGAAAAGCAAATTATTTTCTTGTTATTTTTATGTTAGTTGAGTAACAGTCACTGACATATGGAAAAATACCATTTTCTTTATAATCATATTCAGTCATTTCATTATTCTCCGTGATAGTCGATAGTAGTACATTTAGTGTTGATTGTTTGAAACAAAAAGGTTTGAATATGAAAAAAATCAAGTCAGAGTATAAATTTCTGGGCTCTAGGTCCATAAATGTTAGTAAAGAAAGAGGATCACAGTGCTGATATAGTTAAATATATAGTTTTATTTTTTTCTGAGATTTCATGAACTAAAAACTTAAAGAAAATGGGTGAAATATGTTTCATAGATACCAAGAACATGAAACTTTTAAAAGTTCCTTTACTTTGTGGCAAATTGTTCCTTTAAAGTATTTCAAGCACCCAATAAAGCAGACTCCTTCTCCATTAGTGCATTCATAGGCAGTAATATTTGGATTGATTAAAAGAATCTGCAACACATGGATTACATTACTTTAAAAATAAGCACTAGTTTTAATTATAGAGAAAGTGTCTAGCAAAATGGGTTATTCTTAGACCAAAACAATTTAAAGACAGGATTAATATATTTCTGAAATTCTAAGGAAGAGAAAAAAGAAACAGAAAACTTTGCAACTAAAACAGAACAAAAGTTAATCTAACAATTAAATTTTTATTTGGAGATATAAGAAGATAATAAGTTCTATTGAACAAAAATGAATAATTTTATTATTATATTGATTTACAATTCTTCATATGATTGAAAGTAATAGATTAACATCTCTTCATAAGTATGCAACCACACCACACTCACCACCAAAGCTCCCATAAACTTTAACATAAATCATTAGCCCCCCCTTTCCATTGTTCAAAACCAGCTTCCCCCATTCCCACTCCCATCTAGTAGCTTCAATTATGCAGTCATATTTTTAGAGTTTGTTTTGGTTTAGTTTTGTATTTTCCTTTGTTTCGTTTCTCTATATTCCTCATGAGTGAAATCATTAGTTATTTATCTTCTCCTTTTGACTTATTTCCTTAGCCTAAACACTTCCAGTTCTATCCATGTTGTCCAAGAGTTCATTTTTTTTAATAACTGAGTAGCATTCCATTGTGTATATACAACACATTGTCTTTATTCATTCACTTGTCCTTAGATACTTGGACTGTTTCCATAACTTGGCTATTGTAAATAGTGCTGCAATGAACATAGGCATTTTTTTAATTCTTCAGGTAGAGACCAATGAGTGGAATTGCTGAATCATATGGTATATTTATTTTTAATATTTTGAGAAAACTCCATAGTGATCTCCTAGGGGCTAAGCCAGTCTACATACCCACCGACAGTGTATGAGTATCCATTTTTCTGTATACTCTCATCAACATTTGTTTTTTCCTAGTTTGTATATTTATACATCTGTTCCAGGTTAACAGAATGTATGTGGTGTCTTGTAATTTTGATTTGCATTTCACTGATGGTAAGTGATATGGAACATTTTTTCACGTGTCTGTTGGCCATCTTTATGTCATCTTTAGAGAAATGCTTATTTAGCTCTTCTACCCACCCCTTTTTTTTCCTTTTTGACGGAGGTCTTTGTTTTCTTTTTTGCTGATGTGTGAGTTCTTTGTAGAGCTTAGATTTTTTACCCCTTGTCCCATATATGATTATAAATATCTTTCCCACCTGATTCAATGTCTTCTCTTTTTTCTTTCTTTCTTTTCCTTTCTTTTTTGCTATAGATAAGCTTTCAAGTTTGATGTAGTCCCATTTGTTTATTTTTGCTTTTTTTTCCCTTGCCATAGGAGTGAATTCACCAAAGACATCTCTGAATTCAATGTCATGGAACATTTTATTTATGTTTTCTTCTATATATTTTATAGTTTCTGGTCTGCATGCAAGACTTTAACTCATTTTGAGTTTTTTTTGTTTTTTGTTTTTTTGGTGTAGAGTATGAGAGAATGGTCCAGTTTCATTTTTCTGCATGTGACTGTCAAGTTTTCACAGAACTATTTCTTGAGGAAACTTTTCTTTCTCCATTGTATACTCTTGACTACTTTGCCATGAATTAACTGTCCATATATATGAGAACTTATTTTGGGGTTCTCAAGTATATTCCATTTATATACAAATCTAAGGTTGGGAGCTTGATACCTCCATTCATCTTATTTATTGACAAGGTTCCTTGGCTATTTGGAATTTTTAGTGACTCCATATAAAGTGCAGTGCTATTTGATCTATTTCTTTAAAGAATTCCATCGAAACTTTGAAAACTTTGATAAGGATTGCATTATATATAGAGAGATACACAAATACATATATAGACATTTAACGATGCTAATTCTTCCAATTCATGAGCATTGAATATTTTTCCATTTCCTTGTGTCTTCTGTTTATTTAGCGATGTCTTATATTATTTGCTGAATAGATCTTTCTCCTCTTTTTTAGGTTTATTGCTAGGTACTCAACAATTTTTGATGATGTTGTAAATAGGATTGTTTTCTTGATTTCTTTCTCTTCCATTTGTTTATTTGCAAATACGAACGATATATTGATGCTTTAGCCTACCACTTTAATATACTGATTTATTGTTTCTAATAGTTTTTTAGTGATGTCTTTAGAGTTTTCTATGTATATTGTTTTGTAATCTGCAAATAGTGGTAGTTTTACTTCTTCTTTCCAAATTTGGATTTTTTTTTATATCTTTCTCTTAATTAACTGCTCTAGCAAGGTCTTCCAGTATGATGTTGCCAGTAGTGGTGAGAATGGGTGTCTTAGTCCCATATGTGAACTTCTTTGTCATATACATAATCTTTGAAGAAAAGCTTTCAGTTTTTCAACATTAAGTATGAAACTAGTTGTGGGGTTTGTCACCTGTGGCCTTTATTATGTGGCATGTTCCTTCAGTTCCCATTTTACTAAGGCATTTTAGTGAAAATGAGAAAGGCATAGGCTCAAAGGAAGCTAGATCCATAATAACTATTGATGAAGACAAGGAGATGCCTCCAGAAGACAAAAACAAGAACTATGAAAAACAATGGGTAAATCATTTCTTTCCAGAGAACAGAATGAAAATCTTTAAGATATTAGCTCAGTAGGGTTTTTGAATTACTTTACTTCCACTTATGTGTAGAAATATTTAAAGTAGCAATCTTGTCCTTGTGTTTCCACTATGTATTAGATGAGTTGACATATATTTTTTAACACAAAAGCTGTCACACACAGTATTATCTTACACTTAGAATTGAATGTAGTGACTGAGTAGCATATTACATAGTTTATTTTTGACCAGTATATAATTTTTCAAGCAAGAGAGAAATGTATTTTTGGTAATTAGAAAGACAGAAGGTAGGAGAGAGTGGCTAACTGCTCACAATTTCTATTTCCTTTTCCTGAATACACAAAGGGTACATTTCCTGACTTCCTTGTAGTTTATGAGCTCTTCTTTTCCCTTTTGAGTAAATATGATACATATAAGAATGGAAGAGTTAAAAATCTTCTGAATGACAGCTAGCATGAGATCTCAGACTATCCAAAGCCATTCCATTGATAATAATTGTATCCAATAGGATAACCAGTGAGTGTCTAAATTAAAAAATTAAAAATAAGCAACATTTTACATAATGATTAAGCAGTGCCACAAAGAAAATATCCTATTTATTGTGGCAATAGAAAATATGATGTTAGTATTCAATCAAATAAAAATGTGTGAAAACTTTATGGAGAAAATTATAAAATATAATAGACATAAGATCCCAAATAAATTAAGACATACAAATTCACATACTGAAAGACGCAAAGTTATTAAAATATCAAGTTTCTGCAAAGTGATCTTTAAATTAATGCAATTACAATGACATAAAGTTTTTAATGAAATCTGACAAACTCCAGAAAACCTCACAGAAGAACAAAGGACCAAGAATAGTCAAGAAAATGTGTAGTAGAATGAAACAGAGAGTAAACCAGTGATTATCAAGATTATAACAAAATGTTGATAATGAGATATTGTAATATTTTCAGAAAACCTTAGATCTGATAGTTCACTAATATGCCACACTATATAAAATGATGTCAAACAAAATCAATTACAGTGGACTATTTAATAATTAGTGCTGAAAAAAATTGATTATAGAGAAAAAAAACTTAATTACTATGCCATAAAAATGGATGGCATGGTAGATTAAATTATGTGATATTATGGTTTACAACATATGTAGTTTGATCTTAGTTTGATCTTAGATAAAACTTCTAAACCCCTTGTAATTTTTTAAGTGATAAGAGCTCTAGGAGCATGGTATTATATTTTACTGAGATTATATTTGTTAAAAACTGTACATGATTTAAAGTTATAGATTCACTTTGCTTCAGTTACATGTTACTATTCTATACTCACAACCAAAACACCCATAATTCTCCACCATATTTCATTTTCATATTTCATTCCACCATAGTCATTTGACTCCCTGCTTTGTTTACACCCCACCCTCCTCTCACTCTTTTTGTACCCTCAATTCCTTAGTAAGATTTTTAGGGTTTGTTTTGGTTTAGTTTTGTCTTTGTTATATTTCTTTATATTCCACAATAAGTGAAATAATTTGTTATTTCTCTTTTTTCTTCTGACTTTTTTAGCCTTACCTTAATTCACTCCAATTCCATCCATGTTGTCATTAGTGGCAAGTGTTGATCTTTTTATATAGTTGAGTAGTATTCTATTTTACACACACACACAGACACACACAAAAATGTGATAAGAGTCCTAGGAGCAATACAAATATATATATATATAGTTATATATATAGTTATATATATATATATATATATCTTATATATAGTTATATATGTAACTATATATAAGAGACACTTGAAAAAGACAAGTGAGAGATGCATGGGAAGGTTGTCTTTGGCAGAGACAATAACAGTGGTAATCTTGATTTGTATTTTGATTTTGCTCATTTTGTCTCACACTTGTCATTCCTCTGCTGGTCTCCACCCTGCCCCATCCCAGAGGGTGTCTTAGACTTGTAGCAAAATTTTAGGCCTCAGTTACCCTGTTTTAGGGCAACCCTATTTGACTAGGCGTTTGCCCACAAAAAGGTGGGTAATTTTGAGTGTTTTTTCAGGAAATGATTACCAAGAATATCCTTCTTCTCTCTCCCTCTCTGTGAACACTAATACCATTAAAAATCTATCACACTGAGAGTATGCTTCCTTTGTTGTTATGTTATGGATGGCAGGACCCCATTTTAGAGTGTGCTGTCCTTAATTTTAGGGTCCCTGAGTATCCCTCATTAGCATGCTAACTCTAAGTGTGAGGTGGTATCTTATAGTGGTTTTGATTTGAATTTTCCTGCTGAAATGTGATGATATTTTTCATGTACCTCTTGGTCAATCATCTGTATGTCATTTTTAGAGAAGTATCTGTTTATCTCTTTTACCAATTTTTCTTTTTGATTGAGTTGTTGTTCTTTCTTATCTTTTGATGTTTTTTGATTTCTATTTTGTTTCTGTTCTAACATCTATTATTTCTTCCTTCTAGTGACTTGTTTTCACATAATCTTCCCTTACAAATACTTTAAGATATAAGGTTAGATTATTTATTTGAAGCTTTCTTACTTCTTATATAAGCCTCTATGGTTATGCACTTCCTCTCAAAACTACATTTGCTACATTTCATAGGTTCTAAATAGGTTGTGTCTTCATTTTGGTTTGTCTCTAGGTATTTTTTCAAATTTCTCCTTTATTACCCTCACTAACTCTAGTCATTCAGATCTTTGTTGTTTAGTTGACACATATTTGAGGATTTTCCATTTTGGTCATTATTTTCTAGTGTACATTCATCATGATCAGAGGATCCCAGTCTCTTACCTGTGACTGATCTTAAATCCTACACAGTAGGAATTTAAAGTCAGAGAAACTTTTAAGTTGTCTGACCCAACATAAACAAGGCCTCCTTGACAAAAAGGAGTTTGTTAGTTCAAGTCCTTAAAGGGAATTTAATAATTATTATATGACTATTAAATTAACCTAGAAGAAAAAGAACTAGGAAGGCAAGATTCTGTTTTCAGAATTGTCATATTATATAAACATCTACTTTTAAACAAAAATTTGAGGCCTGCTTAGAAATAGGAAAATATGGTCCACATGCAAGAGATAAAGCAGTGAATAGAAACTGTCAGGAGTCAGTTCAAATGTTGGACTTAATAGACTATTTCAAATCAGTTCTATAAATATTTTCAAAGAACTAAAGAAAACTATTGATATGTCTATAGAATAGAAAAAAAAAATGGGACCTCCCTGGTGGCACAGCAGTTAAGCGTTGTGCTGCGGAGTTGTCGGCAGCTGCGATGTGAGTTCGACACCTGACCAGGGAGATTCCCACATGGTGCAGCAGACCTCTCCTGCCTCACCCACTGCTCCCCTCAGCAGTATATTTCCATCTATCTGCCTGTTCTGCTCCCCACTCTGTCTCTGGTGAACCCTCTCACCATCCCATGCCTCTAGCCTGTACCCAAGCTTGTATGCATAACTAAATAAATCTTTAAAAAAATGATATTTCATGAAATACAGAATGCCAATAAGGAGATAAAATTATTTTTTAAAAACCCAAGACTTCTTAAATGAAAAACAAAATAACTAAATGTTAAAATTTACCAGAAAGCTTCAGTAGCAGACTATAGCTGGCAGGAGAATTATAAACTTTAAAATAGGCAGTTGTGATTATCCAGTCTAAGGAATAGAAAAAAAGAATGAAAAGAAGGGATTTTGACTCATTTACCTTATATTGTGGGATAGAATCCCATCTAGCACACAAACACACACACATAAGGAAAGTCACTGAAAAAGAAAGAGAAAAAAGCAGAAATGCCATTTGAAGAATTAACTTCTAAAATTTGATGAAAAACATTAGTTTATATTCCAAAGAAATTTGACATATTCCAAGTAGAATAAACTCAAAAAGATCCAGCTGTTTCAGAACAATTATGGCTTAAGAATTAAAACTCATAGCAAAACTATTTCTTTAATTTTTGTATTTGTCAAAAATGATTTAGCATAGATATGATTTTACCTTGGCATATGTACTGGCTCACTTATGTTAAAAAATAATCCATGTTTATTGGCATAAAACAAGAAACAAGAAACTATTTCGTTATTGCTTCACTTTTCAGTTACACATCATTTTTGAGGCATATTAATGATGCAGTTGTTAAAATCTTTCCATATATGTGTGAATACTATTAATCATCATAAACTTATTTATAGACAATGAATTTAGCAATCTGATATTCTTTGCTGATGCTCATTAGTAAGAAGATAGGCAGGAGGAGCCTCAACACTAAAAATCTCTAATGAAGAAAGAGCTCTAGAGTAAAGCTACTTCCAGTTTAACTGGTGGGGAAGAAAAATAAATGTTCTTTGAGAAGAACCACATGGGTACCAAAAAGTCATGTTCGATACTGACTCTCACCAGCCAATCACAGACTTCATTGTGGTAGAAAACTTTGAACATTTACACCATTGGTTCTTACTGCAGAAGAACTTCACACTAATCTATCAAGTACACTGATCAATTTACCCCAGGTAGCCAGAACTTTGCACATCAGAAGCAATAACCCCTGTGCCATACGAATCTTCCTCTGACAGCCTTTAGCAGATCCAGGAGGACGGATGTCTTTGTGCAGCCTGATGTTGGACAAAGATAAAACTAAAAAGGACTCCTGAGTGCTCAGTATATTTGTGAAGAGAATATTCATCTGTCTGTGTTCTTACCGGATCAGGTTAAACATTCTGAATATCCTGAGTGAAGTAAGTGTGTAGTAGACATCCCATTTACATATATTTCTATAATATTTCTTTCTGCACAAAATCATGAATGTTGATTCACTTGCATCATTCAGAGCATAGGCCCTTCATTTAATTAAAAATATGTATTCATAGTAACAAATCGAAAGTAATTAGAGATGAATAACGAAAAAGTTGGTTTTCCTTTATTATACTCTTTTCCCATGCAACCATCTCAACACAAAGAATATTCATTGAAAAGAAATGAATATTTCTCTGAATATGTGAATTAATTTCTTCGATTGGTCTTTTCAAATTTTATTTGTATATTTGGGTTATTTTTCCTTATTAAATGTTTTTTCACATTAAAAGTTATAGCTAAAATTAAATATGCAAACAAATATTTATAATCTCCTCTGCTCAGCATTGCATCATTGAATAAATTTTACTAATATAACTTATAATATCTTAAAGCCAAATTTTCAATAAGTTTATTATAACATATTTCTAGGCTGAGAAGTTCCACTTTTTCTAGCCCTTTGGAAACTTTTTAATCTACCTATAATGCCTGGTATGGCCAAATACTTATCAATTTAATAACTTAAATTTTGACTCAGTTCTCAAACTGAGAACATTTTGTAAAATATTTATTAGCAAGAATTCCCTTCTGTAAACAAACATAGTTAAAATGAAATAATTGCAGGTCAAAAGTTATTTTAGCAAGCAAATCATTTAAGCTGTAGGAAAAATAGTAAACATTTTGATATGATTTTACTTGGGGTGGTTTTGTTAAATTCTTGATATATATGGATTTGATATTTTACACTTAAAATATCACTTGTGTAGTCTTTCTCCTTCAAACTGACATTATTACAAATGAATTGATCACTATGACTTTAGCTATTATTAAAAATTGAACTTTTATAGTAACTCATACAACATGCTAAAATAGTACTTCATAATTGTATTACCCTTGAAATCAACACATTCTATTAAAATTCAGTCCCAAGTCTAATATTTATAGAAAACTATCTCTTTACAAATGTTTCCTAATGCTCCAAGCTGATAAAATTGTTAACATAGAAGGCATGATAAACATTTTATATTGTTTCTTAAAAGATTTTAAATTTATAAAATTTTATATTATGTAATCTATGAGCATGTATATAATGTATACACACATACACTGAACTTCAGAAAATGTATGTGTTATATTGGGAAATCAATATAATCAATTGCATGCATTCAAACTGTTAAATCTATTACCTTATCCAAATGTTTGCTGTCCTAATGATCACATAAATTGTTACCATATGCTTAGTGAACTTGGTGTCTAAGGACTACAATTAGTCGTTTACACAGTCTTAATATCTAGGTCATTACCTCAAATCCAGATTAGCAAGCTACTGCTTACTGATTTTAGAAGTCATTGAATATTCTATATAATTTTGGTGATTTAAATTTTATTTTATGCTATGTTTTCACAAGGAGAGTGTATCATTATCATTTTCCCTTTAATTACCTTTATCTGATACTGTATTTCTCAAAAACATAGTTAAACAAAAAATAAAAATTATCAACCTCTTTTATAGTAATCACTTCTTTTACAAAATGTGGTTAACAGATGACTGTAGATCAGCTTCTCTTATTTCCTAGTTTGGAGACAGAAAGCAAGCATGGAGGAGGGTTGTTAGTTCTTTCAAAGTAGGAAGAACTATTTTCATGAGAGGTTTTTTAAGATAGGCTCCTATAAAGATATTTTGGTGAGAGGTGATCAAATGTGGCTGAGTTGGGGAGACAGAAATTCTTCTCTCATGTTCTGCTATAGATCCTACTCTTTGTAACTTAAAAAAGATGTTGCTATAAATAGTATTTGTTTTTTCATTTACATAAAGAGAATGGCTTTATTGTAGAAAGGAGAGCGGGACAAAAACTGCAAAGACACTGAAAGATGACATATACATGTGAAAAATATCCATTAACATATTTAGGAAAACCAGGTCCCGCTGCGATGCTAATATACACACTTGTGGACCTTCATCATGTGGCTACATGATCTCATTTTAGGGCAAGAAAACCAACTAAGCAAAGATAATCACCACTATTTTCCAACTCAACAAAGTTGTAAGAAATGCCTACTTGGTTATTGCTTTTTTTTTTTTAATAACAAAATCTTTTTAAAAAAATTTATTTATTTATATTTTTCCTTACATTGTTGTAGTCCCCATATTCTCCTGCCACTCTATCACTCATGCACTATCACCATATTCCCTTTTGTTCATCCCTCCTCTATTTTACTCCCACCCTCTCTGTTGCTCTATGCCTCAGTTTTATGGTCAACTGCTAGTTTTGACATTTTTTAAGCTTTTATTTGGTTTCTCTATATTCCATATATAAGTGAGGCCATTCAGTATTTATTTTTATTCCTTCTGACTAACTTCATCTAGCATAATTCCTTTCATCTCCATCTATGTTGCCCCAAATGGCATGAGTTTGTCTTTTTTTTTTTTTTAAGATTTATTTATTTTTTATTTATACATACAAGCTGGGGTACAGGCCAGAGGTGTGGGGCGGCGAGAGGGTTCACCAGAGACAGAGCGGGGAGCAGAACAGGCAGATCAGAAATACACTGCTGAGGGGAGCAGCGGGCGAGGCAGGAGAGGTCTGCCGCACCATGTGGCATTCTCCCTGGCCGGGCGTCGAACTCGCGTCGCCGCTGCCGACAGCTCCACAGGGCAGCGCTTAACCGCTGCGCCACCGGGGAGGCCCGAGTTTGTTTTTTTTTGATCACTGAGTAATATTCCATTGTATAAATATACCATACTTTTGATCCATTCATCTATTTTGGGGCACTTGGGTTGTTTCCATATTGTGGCTATTGTAAATAGTGCTGCAATAAACATAGGAGTGCAGGTTTCTTTACAAATTAGTGTTTTTGTGTTCTTTGGGTAGATTCCTGGGAGTGGAATTGCTGGATCATATGGTAGCCCCATTTTTATTGTTCTGAGAAAACTGCACACAGCTTTCCTTAGTGGCTGGACCAGTTTATATTCCCACCAGCAGTGTAAGAGGGTTCCTTTTTCTTCACATCCTCACCAACATTTGTTGTTTCCCGTTTCTTTTTTGTGGACCATTCTTACAGGGGTGAAGTGTTATCTTACTGTAGTTTTGATTTGCATTTCCCCGTAACTAATGATGCTGAAAAGTTTTTCATATGCTTATTAGTCATTTGCATTTCTTCTTTGGAGAAGTTTTTTTCACCCACTTTTTGACTGGGTGTTTGCTTTGTTTTTGTCTAAAAATAATCTTAAAAGAATCAGTAAAGAAAGAGAACTACTTATCAAATTAATGTTATATGCATTACAAGATAATTATATATATAACATATATATCATATATATAGTTATATATATAACTATATGTATAGTTATATAGTTATAGCTATAGAGTTATATATAGAGTTATATATATAGTTATATAGTTATATATATATACATAGAGAGTTTTATATATATAGAGAGTTATATATACATTTATCTATATATATAGTTATATATAGATAACTATATATAGTTCTATAGATAACTATATATAGTTATCTATATATATGAACATAACTTAAACCAAACTTGAGTATTATAAAGTCTTAGGATTATACTTAGGATTATAAACTTAGGATTATAAAGTCAAAATTTCTGATGATAATAGAGCAATGATGAGTCATGCTGTATTTGTTTTTGTGAACAAAGAAGAAATTATTTTGGTTTTTCTAATTTTAATTTGCTGGCTGTATGATAAACTTGCTTTATATTTGTAATTTAGACACCTGTATATGTGCACTTGAGATTGGAATATGGTAGGCTTCAAATATCTACGGGCTTTATATATATGAGGTTTGCTGCGTGCAATAGAAAATTATTGCTTAGACTTCCTACTTTTGTTTTTCTACTATTAATTTCCTGTTTGCATACTGGAGGGAAAATTATCCTAGTAGGTGTTTGAACAACTTGAGGTCTGTTGACCTGGGACCATTTTTTTATGATCTAAGTAAGCTCTTGGCTTGAAGTTTAAACATTTAATTAGCTTGATAGCTAACATTCTTTTAGGTTCCAATTTTCATAACCACGTTTTTGAAGCTGGTAACATAGCAAGGCTTTTAAAGGTTTACTTGTTTTTAGAATACAATGATTTTTTCATGGCACTCTAAATTTACATTGGCATTTCCATCACCAACAATCCAATAAATCTGTAAAGCACAGTTAAAAAACAACGCAATATTTTTATAGTGCCATGAAACTCTTAAATCACTAAAGTATAAGATATCAACTTTTGTCCAAAGAGGGATTAATTTAAAAAAATGTGTAGTAGTACATATTAAAGTTTTGTTTAAGACTTTTAACATAAGGATTCAAACTATTATTTTTACTTCACAGAGTAGAATCGTCATAAATGAAAATGTGTCTTTTTATTCTGTTTATAGTCATGTTTTTAAAGTGGGTATGATGAGCGAAGTCTATAAAAATATAAATATATATTTAAAGTGTAATGGTGTACAACAATCACTATAATAGTAAGTAAAGCAATGCCATAAAAATGAAGAAAACATTCTCCAACACATCGAGAAAGTTATTTTCAGAGTCTGGCCCATTAGGTTGGAACCAGAACTTTCCAGATATATGCTTACATTTGCATGAAAATATTTTACATTTCTATGATAGCTTGAAACATGCTTAATATGGATGGTAGCACTAGTTCTGAAAAAAGGAAAAAATAATGAGTTGCTGAATTTGTAGAGTCAAATAGTTTGGAGACAGAAAGCAGATCTTTACTAAGGAGATATCCAGTTACTGAGTGTTCTCATCTGAGATCTGATCCAGGGAGCCACTAGGATACTGGAGCAAACTCCTGCAGCTGGTGCAAAATCAGAATTTTGCCAATTCTGTCTTCTTTCATTGTTTGAATCATGGTGCATCTAAATGGAAGCTGGCCGCAAAAGTCTATCCAAGTCCTTTGGGCAGAAGAGACTATGTGGCTATATTGTTCCTGTGAGCTGCAAAACTCTTTTTCACTTTTAGTGCTCATTTTCCACTGGTCCTTAAACAATTGTGGAAATGTTTATTAGCTTTTAGTTAAAATTAAAGTACTAAAGATTATGAAAATACAGTGTAATTTTGCTTAAGTTGTCTGGACTCAGACTATGCTAATTATTATTTTCTATAGCATTGTTGTTTTACCTGAGGTTCAGTACACATTCCTGAACAGGGGCCACCAAATTTCCTGTGAAGGACCAGACCATGACTATTTTAAGCTTTGTGGGCCACACAGTGTCTGTGACAACTCTGCTAATGTAACATAAAAACAGGCCTGGATTATACATATACACATGAGGATATCTGTGATCCAATAAAACTGTAACTATAGACTGTGCAATTTGAATTGTGTATAATTTTTATACTTTACAGAATATACATGTATTCTTTTTAATACTTAAGTATATACAATTGATTCTTTGCTTGTGGGTTGCATAAAAACAGGTGGCAGACTGCGTTTGTAAACTATATAATGCCATTCCAAGAGTAAAATACAATAGTGTACAAGGGTGAAAAAAATGAGGAAAATATGTTTTCACATAAATGTTTACACTTTATATTAGGTATATAGTGCTATTTTAATTTGTTTTGCTAATTGCCTCCTAAAATGAGTCATGATCCTGGTTTAAAACTTAGTCCAAGAGTATCCCAATCTACTAAAGCAATATTGAGCAGGAATTCAAAAATGTGAAACTCAATTATAGGACTCAAATTCTGATTACTAGCCTAATCTGTTTATGTATTTGACATAGGATAAAATAATTGTCAAGCCTTTTGTTTACATGTGAAATGAGAAAATTTATGAAGACTACTCTGAATATATATATACCAATGAGATGGCATAATTTTAACGGGTTAAATATCTTATTATGTGACCAGTGGTCTTGTTAATATTTTCCATAGAGCCTTTGAGACATTCTTTCACATCAGAGTTGTCATTCTACATTAACATTTGTTAGTCTTCTTTCTATATTAGTTCTGCTTCCTGAGACAAGACTAAAAGTATTAGAAATTATAGCCCTTGCTGGAAACAAGGTAAGGAGATGGTGTCAAGAAAATGAAGCCAGGAAACTGCCTCTGTGTGTATGACGTTAGTTGAATAAATCAAATGTAAGTTGTCAGGAACTATAGTCTCGCTCTAAGTGGTTCTAGTAATAGAACCATTTCCAGCTAAACCCTCATTAAGAGAGGGAGAGAAATCAAGTAGTTTATAAAGTCTTCAGCGATATTTTTTTTTTACAGTATTTTTAACTTGCCTAGCAAACAAACAGCAAGGTGCGCCATTAAGTAATGGCAGACCTAGATACACATATATTCTCTCTCAGTGTCCTTATTCTGAGTTCTTGGCATATATTACATGCCCAGGGTATGTTCTTAATGAACAAATTGCAATTTGAAACTCACTTTAAACCAGCTCAATATTTCAAATACTACAATTGCTTTAATATCCATCTGTAGTGCTGTACTTGAACACTTGTTCTATGGGGAATTTTTTCTTCCCCAGAAATATCATTCACGTGACCCTTTGTATCCTCATGAACTCTCTGGTTATATAAACATTTCATGCAATATCTGGCATATAGAAAGTATTCAATAAATTTTAGCTATGACTATTGTTTGCAAATTCTGCTTCTTATATGACTAGTCATTCTGTTAAATACATATGAAATAAGTAATTTTAAGCTGATAATAGTTTAATGTATATTTTTTATCATAAGAGATATACTATGAAACAGAATAATACAATCATTTAAATTTCATCATCTAGGATACTAAAATGTATTTTTTAACATGGTCAAGTCTTTTAAAACCCTTCAGGACCTACAATTCAATGTCATCTACAATACTGTCTACATATGAGTATCCATTTATAAATCAATGAATAAATTAATATTTTATATGTTGATTGGAATACAAAACCAAAAATGATTTTCAGTATATTGTTCTCACAATAAATTTATGAGACAGATACTACTACTAATATCTGTATTGTGTACAAAGGAGGACAATGTACAGATGTATTGAATCATTTTCCCAAGATCAGCAAGATAATAAGCGGTGATGCCAAGATCATAACATAGACAATCTGATTCTAGGTTCCACACCTAAACCGTCACCAGATCTCAAATGGCAGGATTACTTTACTATTCATGAAATTACAAGGCCATCAAAATTAAAATTTAATTTCATATAAAATGCCCCATATTAAAAACAAATTCTAAAACTTAGGCTTCTGAATTTGTTCACTGACCACAGAATACAAGAGTAAGATAAAATTCAAGCATAACATTTTTTAATTATTTACATTTTAGCTTTTATTTGATGATTCAGCAAATATTTATCAAACATCCACCATGTGTAAGCAAACCATTTAGTTCTGTTAGGAAGACAAAATCATAGAAAATAGTCACTGCCCTTGAATCAGGTTTAAATGCCTGTGTGGACATTCTGAGGACAGAACACTTAGGTAGGGGCCACCTGGCTGGTGGTGAGACTTTGATGCCCACGGTCCTGATGCTTATATACTTTCACTTCCAATTGATCAATTCTCTCTTCTCTTTGTACCTATGGCTATAAAATATTTATTGAACACCTACTGTGATCTAGGGTTTGTTCAATCTCATCGAGACAGATAAATGAATAAACTAGATAAAGATCACTGTCTCTGAAGAGCTTATAGTCTAGTGAGTAATTTCAGTTTTCTTTAAATAATGACCCTATGCTTAACAAATTTTAAGACTCTTTTTTTGCAATAAACAATATGCACATATAATAAATTTCCTAAAAGGTTTTGACATCCATCTGCTAGTGGTACTTCCTTCCTTGTTTATTTTATTTGTTTGCTTGTTTGTTTTGCTTTTAACAGCTGCTAACCATTCCACTTTATCACCAGCTAAGGGGGAAGTTAAGCAGCTGCCTGGACTACCACAGCTAGTGTCTGCCATGATTACTTGGCTTAGCTTCCCCTGAAAGAACTAAGGCCTGTCCCTTGGGAAACCATATTGAAAATCATTATTTCTATTGCTAGCTCTTCTTGGAACTTCTAAGATTAATGTGCACTTCATTCCTAAAATTATTTTATTCTCCACATTACTTTAAATGTTAATTACAATAAAAAAGTAAGAATATTATCACTTTACTTACATGTTTAACATCTTTAAAGAATTCCTAAATGAAGGTAAAGTTTAGAAAAAAATCAAAGCTAATGCTTAAATAACTTGAGTTGCTAATTTCGTTTTGTTTTAAGATTTGGGAAAACTATCCTTTTAGAGTAACTCACAATCCTTAATGATTCTTAGTAGATTAACAAAGCAAAAGAAACATATTTGAATTTCAAGAAAACTTTAAAAAACAAGCTATACAAAACAGAAATGGGAGTCAATATTAACACAGTTTAGGTCTTGTTTAGAATAATTAAACATTTTTTATTACTTAAAATTTGAGATAAAGAGGTAAAAATGTCAAAGGAATCAGCATGTCTCATACAGAGGAGTATTGGTTTTGAAATCTGACAAATAGGATTTGAATTTTGACTCTTCAACTATCCAACAAGGTGGTCTGGGACTTCTGAATAAATTTATTGGCCTTAGTTTGTTATATAGAAGGATGATTATGTACAGTTATATAAAATATTCACTAATAAAAGTATTTACTCTGTGGTAGATATTACCGTTAGTAATCATAAGAGAGCTAGAATAGAGAAAGACAAAAATCCTATAGAAAAAGACACAGAGATGTTTATTCCAAGAACTTAGCTTTTATGTGGTTAAGGAATTTGAGAGGACTGTGTAGTGATAACAGACTGATTCAAGCCATGTCAGAATTTCCGTATATCTGTCAAAAAAAAAAAAAACATATTAAGAGATCAGGAGGAGAAAATAATAAAAACAACAAACCAAAACAAAAACTAGCAGGCAGGCATAACTAAGAGACATTCATCGAGGGAGGGGAAGGAGAAGCATTCAAAACGGGGGAGAAAAGAGCACAAGGGACTATGGCGATGGTTCACAGGTGAATTGGTGGTGGCAAACTTACGGGGAACACAATAATGTAAAACATATAAATAATATATATATACACACATTATCATATATGTGTTATCATATATATGTATATATATGATAATATATATAAAAGAAACCATAATAGTAGCTTTTAAAAACCAACTTTGGGTAAAGCACTATCTAGAACTTTTACATATGCTCTCTCAGGTATGATTTAGGTAATATATAAAAAGGTGCTAATGTTGACATTAAAAAGAAGTTATAAATAATTGTAGAAGTATATTGATTTTTTATAATATATAAAGCAAAGTAATATTTAAGAATAATAAGAGTATTGCGACTATGTAGAATAAAAAGGATTTTGCATAGCTGCAAATAGCAAAATGTAGTGGTATTGAATTTAAGCTGATTTTACTTTCATATTTAAATGCAGTATTTTTTAAATAAAATATTATTTAGTAAGCAGCTATCAAACTATCAAAAATTTAAGTAATTTACAATTGTGCATAGTATTATATTAGCATTTTCATACTTGGAATGTTCTTGATTTTATATTTGTTTCTTCAGAGACACTAAATTGGCCTCTCTTGGTAAACAAATGACCACAGAATTGTAATATATGTGTTCTGTATCATTTCCTGCATTATGTGTGTGGGTTGTGGTTGTTGCTTGAGTTCCCATGACTACTGAGTGAGGAAGTTGGGTATAATTCCTGGCAGCATAGTAGTTTACACATTACACTACAGAGCAGATCATATTTCAAAATGCTTTTCTGAGATCATTACAAAAATAAAAAACAAATGGCAGGGTTATCAGCTCTCATTACCAATTACCCAGTAAATGTTTTTTAAAAACACAGACTAAAAATAGTCACAGGAAGCAATAATTCCAATGACAAATTGTTGGGCTGTTTACTTAGTGTGCTAAGTAATATATTTTTGATCAAAGATAAACAGTTTAAAAAGTTACATTTGTGTTGTTGCTGGGGTAAGGGAGGAAATTGCTATTCCCCGAAGGCTGATGTACCTTGTAAAACAATCTGTCTTCAAACCAAAATGAAAGAGAGCCAAAAACAGCTCTGAATTACATGAGGAGACCCAGGAGATGCTGTTCATTACACAATTTGCTGTAGCGGTTTGCAGATGTCTCATCTTGCGGGTCAGACTAAATCTTTTCTTTTGGTTTTTTAAATTATGCTGTGTAGCATTGGTTATGAGATCTTGATTTCTGTCACCTTTTCTATGTAAACAGCACAATGTCTGTTTTGAACAAACTGGTATGCTGCACCCCTTGCTGTTTCCAAACTGTGATTGATAAAAGAGCTCTCTGGTTCTGAAGCAAGCAAAGTACTTATTAGAAAATGACCCTTTTATACAGTGCATCCAACTATAAGATCGGAAGTCTGCACTTGTAGCCACTTTAGAGAGAATGTGCCCAAGAGTACATAGCGAGCCGATCAGCAAAATGCCAACTCCAAGCTGCACTGAGGAAGAGATTTCAAACGACCCATTTTGGCAGGTTTTATTTTAAGGATATAAACCTATGGCACATACATTGGCTTTGCTAAAGTTAATAAAACTTTTCTTATAAGCTAAGGAGTTCTGTTCACAAAATGCTTCTTCACAGATGTGTTCAAAAGTTGAGATTTTGGTTTTAACTGAGGTCATAATCAGGCAATAAAGATTCTAACAAGAGAAACTTTCTTTTTTCCCCCTTAATTTGGGGAAAAAAGATATCATTATGCCTTGGGAAGTATTATATTTTTGTAATCATCTGCAATGCTCATTAGTCTTATTATATCTGAAGCACTTGTATTTGTTGAAGTAGAAGCAGCTGAGATAAAAGAAATTTGAAAGTGAAATCATTACACATTTGAGTCAGTGCCTTTTTCAAACGAGAAGCCTTTTCTATTACCCTTAATGAGCTGATGCCCCCAACACTGAAAATGGATTCATATTTCTTAACCTCTTTTGAACCTCTGATTTAAAACTATGGTGTGCATTTATAAGGAAAATAACCATCACTTCTATTTTTTTAAACTGACTTCTCCATTTTGGAGAACAATAGTCAATGTTTTCAGACTACTTGATATTAATATTTAACCAGATCTAAAAATGTGATGTATTTAATGGTTAGGACTGTAAAGGAAAATCTATTTTTAGTATTCTTATAATTTTAAGGAATTATCAGCCCGTCAGCACCTGCTAATGTGTACATAAACCTTTGGGACATATTTACATGATCAAATTAAAAGTTACTGTAATAAATGCATATGGAGTTAAATATGCGCTATACAACTGGGTACAGGTAAAACTGGTAGAAGTTAAATAAAAGTGGTAGGCTCTGTCAACATTAATATCTTGCTTTAATATTATAATACAGATTACCATTGACAGGGAGTAGGTAAAATGTACACAGAATCTCTGCATTATTTCTTTCAACTTCATGTGAATCTATAATTATCGCCAAAAATTTCAACCAAAAATTAAATCTTACATCATTACTATTTTTTCTGTCTACACTCTCTTCTCTTACATAAAATGTAGGCGTTTTATTTGTTTAACAAAAAAAAACCTCTAAATATTTTAATAGATAATAGATGACAAAAAGATGTATCCTGAATTTGTATACTAGTGGTAAGGAGCACTTAGATTGTGAAAACTTTCTGAAATAATAAAACACAATGTTAATTGAAAAGGATAGAGAAAGAGAGAAAGTTTCACTTTTTTTTTTTAAAGATTTATTTATTTATACATACAAGCTGGGGTTTAGGCCAGAGGCGTGGGGCGGTGAGAGGGTTCACCAGAGACAGAGTGGGGGGCAGAATAGGCAGATCAGAAATACACTGCTGAGGGGAGCAGCGGGCGAGGCAGGAGAGGTCTGCCGTACTATGTAGGATTCGCCCTGGCTGGGCATTGAACTCACACTGCACCTGCCGACAGCTCCATAGCGCAGCGCTTAATCGCTGTGACACCAGGGAGCCCAAAAGTTTCACTTTTTGAAGAGAAAATTTCTCAATCTCAGATACATTTTAATTGTCTCTAGTTAACTGTTATAAACCATTTTTGTATTTTTTTTTATTTTAAGGTAATGTAATCCAGTGTTATATCTTATTTTGTAAATCAAAAGAATCACTAGACAAGGGAATGTTTGCACTATAAATAGATTTAGAGTTGGAGTAAAACATCACTCTTAACTACAAAGCACTAAAGTGATATATAAGGCTGTAGGAAAACTACTAGATCAGAAGGAATAAAAACATTTATGTTTTAATGGGTTCTTTTTGGTAACCTTAATTATGATCATTTATCTCTGATAAATTGTGATACTGTCAACATAAATGGCCAACATACTCACTATTTAAACAATAACATTTTTTGTAGTAATAATCTTAGATATCTTTAGGACATAACCCTTTTGTAGAAGTTATAGTCTAGTAAGTTTGGACTCAGATCCCCAGAGCCTCGAACGTTTCCTGACTACTTTTGGGAGGAAGCAGTAGAGACGATGCTAAAGTTTGAGCAGCATGATGTTAAAGAACAGGCAAATTTTAGGAAATCCAGTGTTATAAAATCTACTTTGATTAAAAATTAAATTTAAATTAACATTTATATCTATTTTTTAATTTTTTTAATTGGTAAGTGTCTTTTTTATGCATAGAAGAACTGGAGTAGGCCAGAGGTTCAGGGGGTGAGAGGAGTCACCAGAGACAGAGTGGGGAGCAGAACAGATAGACTGACTGAAATACACTACTGAGGAGAGCAGCGGGCAAGACAGGAAAGGTCTGTTGTGCCATGTGTGTGTTAGCTCCCTGGCAGGGAATCAAACTCAGGCAGTGGTAGTGATAGTGTTGAAACTTAACTCCTAGGCCACCAGGAAGGCCCAACATTAATTTTTTAATATGCTCAAGTATGCTTTGCATCTAAGCAGAGATTCATAGCCTGTGCTATTTCCAGGTGTTTTGTATTACTTACTCCATTACTAGCAAAATGAAATATGACAACTAACTCCTCATGGCAAAGACTACCTTTCTCTTAACACTAAGTGGTCATTGTATATACAGTTAGCCTCAGGTTGCTCAAACCCCAGGTTGGTATAGTGTCAGAGGAATAAACCAAGGAATCGCCTTTGCAGATGGGCATTGAGTCACTGCCTTCGGAAATAAGTTTTATTTTTTATGATTTCACATTGACATTTACTTATATTTAAGCTCCTATAAATAATTCAAAGGATCGAATCACCAAATCTGGGTATGTTCCTAGAAACCTGAGAAAGAAAAAAAAAAAACATTGTAAATCAAGGAGACTATTATAATTGATCTACATTACACTAAAACTGCAAGAGAAAATATGAAAAAAATCAATTATCCAAATGTTATTCGATACTCAAAATCCAACTATTCTGGAAGTTTGATGTGAGATTTAGAGGGTTTTTTTGTAAAGATTTATTTATTTATGCATATAAGAGCTGGGGTATAGGCCAGAGGTATGGGGGGAGGTGAGAGGATTCACCAGAGACACAGTGGGGAGCAGAATAGGCAGATTGACTGAAATACACTGTTGAGGGGAGCAGCAGGCAAAACAGAAGAGGTCTGCTGCACTATGTGGGTTAGCTCCCTGACAGCAATGAAACTTGTGCTGCAGTGGTTGTGGATAGCTTCATAGTGCTGAGACATAACCCCTTGCGCCACCAGGGAGGCCCGGTTTATAGTAATTGAGATTGCCGATGTTTTTAAAATTTTTACAAAAGGTTGCATGCTGTTTTTTTGGTTTTGCTGTTTCTAAAATTTTCAGAAAATCTTATTAAAATCACTGCTTTGAAGTTAGGTAAGAGACAGAAAAATAGAGAACTGTGAAAGTCCTGAAAGTTCTACAAAAGCATCCTACGGATCAGTTATCCAGGTGATTCATTTTATTTCTTAAAATCTGTATCTGTATCTGTATATCTACATCTATATATAATTTGATTTTATGTAGTTGCATGCATAATTATAATGTAGACTAAACTATTAGACTAGATTTCATTTGAACAAAATCTGAAGTGCACTAAAATCATAAATTCTCAAGTGAAATTTTCACTATCTCCACAAATCTCAAGGAAAATAATAAATTTAATGAATTTTACAAAGGTTAAGTGAGAAAATAAATTGTATGAAATATGTACATACATTTATGAGCTAGTATTTCTAATAGTCATTCAAACATAATGAATTCATCAGTAGAAAATCTATGTATGGGCAATAATAAAACTGCATCATTTCATATTTTCCTATTTTAGGAAATATAAAACCCACAAACATGAATGTATGTTTATATTCTGTGGCTAAACATTTATATGTCGCAAGGTTGAGTATTTGTTTAACTTTTAGTTAAACATTTGCTAGCTTAATGTATCATTTTAAATATTTAGATATATGCAGTTTGGACCTCCATTTCACCACTTGTGCTTATACCCCAGGCAGCCCTACTGTTAGGTGAGGCTGTTTACATCTGTCCTTTTATTAGTATTATTATTGAAATATCATTGTTTTACATCCTTGCTAGTGTTTTGGCAGTATAAAATTTCCTCTCGTAGGTGTAGTCACCATAGTACTATCACCACCGAAGCATCTATAGTCCTCCACCATAGTCCATTGTGCTTTCCTCCCCCTTCCCTGTTTTCACCCTGTCCCACCTCCCCTCCTCTGGATGCCTCAGATCTATGATCAGCTTTCAAGGGTGGGTTTTATTTTATTTATTTTTTTTAAATATATTTTTATTGTTATTTATGTCTTTTACATTTTGTATTCCCTTGGGTAGCCCACCACCAGTTCATCTGTGATCCATCTCCATGGTCCCTTGTGTTCTTTTCTATTCCATTTTGTGCCCTTATCCTCCACTCCCCCCCCCCCTCAATGATTGTCTCTCTCCTATTTGGTTTCCTTATAGTCCTGTTATGAGTGAAACCATTCAATATTTTTCTCTTTCTTTCTGGCTTATTTCACTGAATATGATCCCCTCTAATTCCATCCATGTTGCTGCAAATTGCATGTGTTTATCTTCTTTCCATGCTGAATAGTATTCCATTGTGTATATGTACCATATCTTCTTGATTCAATCATCTATTTTTGGACATCTGGGTTGCTTCCATACCTTTGCTATTGTGAACAGGGCCGCAATGAACATACGGGTGCATGTATCCTTTCGGATTAGTGTTTTTGTGTCCTTTGGGTAAATTCCCAAAAGTGGGATTGCTGGGTCGTATGGAAGCTCCATGTTTAGCAGTTTGAGGAATCGCCATACAGCTTTCCATAGTGGTTGGACCAGTTCACATTCCCACCAGCAGTGTAGAAGAGTTCCTTTTTCTCCAC